>JASANA010011640.1:0-10943 GCA_030248095.1 Ptycholaimellus sp. GST1_10
AGAGCAAAACACAGCAGTTTGCAGAGGAATAGGAAAAAGGCCCCAAATGCGGAAAATAAATCACTGTTATAAAGTGATAAAGAATGGTAGACATTATAGGCATAATAAGGTGTCTATCATTCATGGGGGTGAGAATTCTTGTCATTGTGGAGAAAGTCATGCATTCCTGGAAAAGTCATGCATTCCAGAAAAAGTCATGTATTCCTGAAATAGGTGAGGAAATCAGGAATGTGTCTAGTTAGGGCAGAAAACATTAATTATATCACTTTAGTGACACCTGGGAGGTTCGACCTTGTCCGGGGGAAGGTTGGCGATGCTGAACTTCGTGCGGGGAAGGCGGGCCATGAGCCTGGCCCCGAGAGCGAAGCCGCAGATGGAGACATCTGCGCAGATGACGCTGCACTGGTAGGCTTTGAGCTGGAGGTGGGATCCGTCCCGCCCTATCAGATCCACCAGCACCGGCCTGGAGGTGACCAGGGTGCCTTGCCGGTGCCTGCGTAGGCGACGTTGACCATCTCTGGCAGGAGCTGGCATAGACCCAGGCTCCTGGCGGCCTCCTCCCGGATCCAGCTGAGGCTTGCCCCGGAGTCGCAGATGACGAAGGCGGTGCCCTGGCGCTGGGCCTGCTGGCGCGGAAGCTGGCAAGGATGGCTGCCGGCTGACCCGGCCTGCCCGTCAGGTTGAGCTGGGTGTGGTCGGGCCCTGGACCCTGAGCTGCCCCTGGCACCGCGCAGGCTGAGGTGCCATTGACCGTTGTGATTGGGTGGTGTAGGGCGGTGTGGTGGCGGCCGCCGCATGTGAAGCAGTTCATCTTTGACTGGCAGCCCTGGACAGTGGTGGCAGACCGAAAAAAATCCTTTTGTTTCGGGTAACCGAAGCTCGAATGGGGGTCCCAGCCATTTTGTTTCGTATCATGTTGGGTCATTTGGTTTTTCGGTCTGACATTGGACTTTTTGGCAAATTTTTTTCGGATGTCCAAACAAGGCAGAAAACATGGGAAATGGTTTGCAATGGATGCACTCTACTTCAAAATGAGCCAACGGTTGGCCTGGAAGAGCATAAGAGACTTGACATTGGCCTCACTCAAACTATTTCGACAGTGATCTACAAGCAGGCCCATGCGACTGAACATCCGCTCTGCATTGGCGGAACTAGAGGGCAGGGAGTGCACTGAGACTGCGAGCTGCCAGAAAAGGGACGCGGGGTGGAGGAGGCTAGCTAGTTGGGCGAAGTTGGGGCGCTTCTTGTCTTCACTGGTCCACCACTCGATAGTGTTCATGCCTGTTTGTTGATTGCTCTTTCCAACTATTTATCTCTAGGGGATGGGTGGGGGGGGGGCAACATTTCTCCTCAATGGTCGGCTGATATTCATGGTAGACTGCTAGCATGCCCTCCATGTTGACCAGAGCGGATCGCTGCTTCTTCAGCCACTCGGGTACGTCACCTTCCTCACTTCATTCTTCTTCTTCCTCATCTGGATCCACCTAACAAACACAGGAATAATAAAAACAGAACATATTGGTTTTTGTGTTTGACCTGCTCAACGTCCAGAGGCTGCGTGTCGTTCTCGTTGCTGGCTTCAGGCTGAGGGGAAGGCGGTGGAGTAGGTTCCTTGCCCATGAAGTCCTCGAAGGTTGCGAAGTTGCAAGTAATGTTTTCCTCCTCCGGCACCTCGTCGTCTTGCACGCGCTGCTTCTTCTGGGGGACTGGGTCTTCTACTGGCTCCACCACGTCTACGTCATCGTCGGCGGATGCTGGCTCGGTGGGCTCCTCAGCGGGCTCTGGCTCTGGTGGGGGTGGGAACAGCCGTCGTGCATCTTCGTGGAGCTGCTCTGCCACCCAGTCATGGGCTGCCATCCGCAGGTTGGGGAACATGCCGATTCGGTACTTGGGATGAATGTAGGCAGCGACGGCCGGTAGTGGGTCAAAGGCAGCATGTTCCGTGTCCAAGAACCTATAACCAAAGAAACAGTTACACAATGGCTCTGAAACAATGGGATAAAGTACTCAGCAAAGCACTTCTTCAGGGAGTCTTTGAGAGCCGAAGTGAAGTCAGTGAGGATGTGGCAGAGGTCTCCACGTGCGGCATAGATCTGGGTGTGGCGAAGCAGCTGTAGGGCGTCTTGGATGACGTGAGACATCTTCGGGCCACTCTCGTGCCGCATACGGACGTCGTTGAAAGGAGTGAGTATGCGGACAAGGCCCTCGCAGAGCGTCCACTCCAGGTCGTCCAGCATGATGACATGATGAGTGGGGCCTTGAAGTCGCGGTGCTTGTTGATGGCCTTGCGGAGAGGCTCGCGGTTGTGTAGGATGGCTTTGAACATGTCAAGATCTCCACTCCAGTGCACCTCCAGCTGGGCCTTGTACTTCTTGCCACCCTCCTGTAGGATGTACTGGCCCGCTGAAACGTGTTTGCCCAATGACACAATGAAACAGTGGCACAAAAGGAATTGTCACCTTTGCGTGTGCAGAATTGAGCGACGAAGCCACTGCATTTCATCAGTGGCTGGTCGATGGGGGCAGTAGTGGAGATGGCGTCGCCCACCACGAGATGCGTACGGTGCAGCAGGCAGTGGAACCGCTTCACGTTCTCCCACTTCCTCTCCAGCACTTGAATTGTGAGTTTGTAGATGGGCGGGTCATGCTGCTCCTGGTCGATGGAGTTGTAGGAGGTGGCCACGAACTCGGGAACTTCGTCCTCCTCTGCTTCTTCTTCGAGGCCCAGGCTGTCCAGAGCTAGTTGGCGGACGTAGTCCTCAGCGTTGATGGGCTGGCGCTTGGTCTTCGGCTCTTGGGTGTCCTTCTTCTTGGTGGCAGATGATGATGTCGGCTGGAAGTCTTTGTCTTCTGACTCCATCGACTCCAGCTCAACCTCTGCGTCTCCGTCTCCAGACCCCACCTCATCGATGGGCACCTGAACACAATGACACAGTGAAACAAAATGTATTGATCAGTTGTGTTGGGTGAACCTCTTCAACTTCATCGCTGTTGTCAATGGCCAGACGCTTGCTGAGTAGGCGGTCTTGGAGCTCCTGTTCCACGGCCAGGAACTGCCCCACAAGCTCGATGCGGAAGCCTCGGCTGAGGTTATATGCACCATCTGACACCACTTGCCAGAGTTGGTGTTTGCTGAGCTGGAGTTCGTCGATCCAGATCTTGGCCACCAGTCGCATCAGGGCCTCAGCAGTGCACCTCAGTGGGCAGGGTTTGGATGAAGGCCAACGAGCATCAGATTTCTCTCCTTGCCATCGTAGTACCACACGAGGCAGCCCAGCCAGCTCTTACCCGCCCTCAACCCAAATCATTTGTTTGACACAAGTCATTTGTGTTCAAAGAAGGCAGGAACCGGCTCGTCCAAACATCCAGGACTAGGCATAGGCGACTCTGCTTATGTAGACGCTCTCGCAGTTCGTCGATGATGTGATGAGACTCAGACTGGACACGGCGGGAGATCGTGGTGCGGTGGGGCATTGGGAAGGGTGGGTAGAGGGTCTCCACGAACTGCTGGAACATCGGGTTGCTCACCACCTTGAATGCCTCAAAACCACTGCTTACATACTAGAGGTACACCAGTCATAAGATAGCAGAAGAGTAACAATGGTTGGAGCAAAGGCTAGGAAGTTGGTGAGGTCCCTGCTGATGGCCTTGTACTCTCCGCTTTGGCGGCTCATCTTCTTCACGACATCCTTCTTGACGTAGCGGCACAAAGAGCCCAGGACCGTGTGCCCCTCCAGCTTCGCCTTCACCTTGTTGGCCTCAATCTGCTTCTCGCAGGACTCTGCCAAACAATTGGACCAATGATTCAAATAGACAAAAAGTTTGATGGGCACCTTGGTAGGCTGCGTTCAACTTGGCCCATTCTGCAGGGTACTGCTGGCGATGATCGCGTTTCCAGTGGTTGAAGAGGCTTCTGAGGTTGCCCTTGGTGTTGTTGTCGCAGTGATTGCCAGCAGTCAGTGGCGTCTTGCAGATGACCCATCTGCCATCCTCCGTCGTGTCGATCCAGCCCTTTTTCTGTACATACCAAGCCTTGTTTTTGGTGGCGTATCCTTGGGTAGTAGGTACTTCATCAACCCATCCATCACCACACTGATTTCCCAGCCACTTTTACCATATTTCAAAGAAACTGGTGACAAACAGACAGCCAAAAAGAGGAGACAGCGCTTGTACAGCTCCATTGTTAGTGTGGTGTAAGGAAAGGACATGGCAAGGCAGAAAAGTCATGCTGCTGAGGGTGAGCCATAGGTGCTCCTGTCTCGGCCAAGGAAAAAAAGTTTCTATGTCAGACCAAAAAATACCGCTCCATTTGTTTTTTCGGTTTCATGTAAACAGGCTCCGAAAAAAACCGAAAATCAACAAATTACACAATATACCGGAAAAAAATACATGAACTTTTTTTTGTTTTCGGTATCGTTTTGGTCAGTTTTTCGGTTCATTTGTTTTCGGTCTGACACCACTGGCCCTGGACACCGCCGGAGTGGTCCCTGAGACAGTTGGTGCAGAATCCTTTGGCGGCCGCACACTGCTGGTGGTCCTGGAGGGAGCCGTAGGCGGTGCACTTTGTGGAGCTGTGCTGGCCTCCTCAGAAGCCGCAGGGAAGGCGCTTACACTCCTCACCCTTCTTCCCTTTCTTGCCCGCTCCGCCCCTGGAGGGCTGCTGCTGGGGGGCCGGGTAGGGAAGTGGTCCCGTGCCCGTGCCTTGGGCCGGCTTTCCCTCCTGGCGCCAGGGCCGCGAACAGAGATATGACTTTTTTTGAGGCACCTACGACAAAATAATATAAAATTCAAAATCACGAATTTGCTCCATGCAAAATACGGAAAAAATACGGCAAAAATATAATGGGTGTCAACCGGGGGGGGGGGTCGTTTACCGGGGGGAGGTCACTTGGCAACCTATTTTTGCCATATTTTTGCCTTCACCCCCCACACACACCCCCTTCTGAAAACCCTTCCCGTATTCAGCCCCCCCCCCCCCCCCCCAAAAAGGAAAAATCTCAAAATCATTTCATGTACAACAATATACTACAAAATTTCCTGTTAAACGGTTTGCATGGTCCTATCTCTGGCCGCAAAGCGCTGCCCAGAAAGCTGGCCGTGAATCTCTGTGCGCCCGCCTCTGCCAAGGCCTTGGCCGCCTGCAGTTGGCACTCCACCGTGAGGGCCGTCAGGAACTCCTGAAAGGTTGGAGTCAGCGCCAGCCCTGCCCTGTTGCGCTCTAGATGCATATCCTTGAGGAAGGTGGGGGGGCGCCTTGTCAAGGAGGCTGTAGGTATGGACGTTGAGCGCGTCGTCGGAGACCACCAGGGCCTTGAGCCAGCTGGCGATGATGGCCAGCTTGTCCTTCAAGTCCTCTAGGGCACCGGCGTCCCCGTCCTGAATGCACTCCACCTCCACCAGCCCCTTGAAGAGGGCCCGCTTCATGGTGTCCTTGCAGTCATAGTTCTGGTCCAGCAGCCGGAGGGCCTCGGCGAATGAGCCGTTGGCGAAGGGGTCCAGGTGCTGGATCGCTGAGGAGGCCGTTGAGGCCGTTGAGGAGGTGTCCATAATCACTTTCGTCAATCTTACAATAGCATTTTCCAAATATTTGCGTAGAATTTGAATCAGAGTATATCGAGTCTAAGCAATTAATGACAGAGTTCAGTACTTCAGCATTTTTCCGATCAGGATGGTCACACTAAAATACATATGTGGTTCGGCGGATAAATATGGGTTAGAAACTACATTGATTTGCTGAGTTGAAGAATTATCGGACAAGGTTGAATATTGATGCCAGGAATTTTGTGGATAAAGTAATTTCTTAATGCAAATGCATTATTGCCTGGTAATAAAAATAAGTCCGTATAATGTAACTGGAAGTGAATACTGTTATTGTGCTATATCAAAGATCACATCAAAGACTTCTGCAAAAGTACTTCGTGCACCGCATATTTTTGTGAAGTACTTTCAGGTCTTCATAGCGGGCCCTTTGAGCTCGCTTCACGGTCAAAAACCAAAGTCGAAAATTATTCGAAAGTTTTTGCTGTTTCACATTTCCTTTTCTATTTTGAACTATCCCAAAATGAGGTAAGGCGCAGATGCACTAACAAAGTGCCCTGGATTGGAAATGCGACTGCAAAGAAGTGGTGGGAATCCGGCTGACACCTGGTTCCCCCATCCTTGAGATCCCCCCAAGCAAATCCTCCTTCCTCATGAAAGTTTCCCCCCCATCAAAGGTTTCCCCCATCATCAAAGCCCCCCAAGCAATTACACCAACGAAGGGAATGTAAACAGGGATGAGCTGTACATCCCAATAAATTATGTTTTTTAAAAGTATCTTGTGTTTTAAAAATTTGCAAGAGTTTATGTATTAGAAATCATTTTTTCAAGCTTGCTTTGTATTAATACGAATATGAGTTGCAGTAGTTTCTCAAATTCTGACAGCTGGACATGGAACCCCGATGATTATGCAAGCTGGATAAACGCTCATTTCAAAGACGCACACCTGAAGGGGATCAAAGCGGCAGTTGAAGCAACCGAGTCCATTGTTTCCAGAGCAATTGACATAAACTTGACTCAATCTGAGAGTATTCTTATTGAACAGCCAAACGAAAGTTTCAGCTTTCATGCCAAATTAATGATTCAATACTTCAAGCTGGGCTGCTCCAGAAATTATGAACAGATAGAAACAGACAATAATGATTGAAGTCTTAAAAAATAAGCCAATAAGTGTCTTGATATTTTTCAATTGAATTATTTGTATATAAACCTTTGTATATTGGTAATTCATTACAAATATGATTATAGTTTTTGCGTTTTATTAAGTCCGAAATTTTAGCACCATAGATGTCAAGCTAAATTATGTAGCTAAGTCAAGCTAAATTCAATTGTACCAATTGTGACCATATAGCATGAGTTTGAAGGTGTCCCACTCAATAGGGATAAGCCAAAATAGCTTAAAATGCCATTTTTGCGCGGCCGCAGGCCGCCTGCCGCGATGGGCAGGGCAGTCAGAGCTCCGGAGGCCATAGGGCATGGGCGCGGAGGCCCCGGAGTGTAGCTTAGCATGCGAAGCATACAGTTACCCCATGTTTCGTCCGTCTGTCTGCATATATATATATATATATATATATATATATATATATATATGTGTGGTACCGCAGCCCATACTCCTCGGTTTTTCAATGAAATTGGCTAAAATTTTGGATGGAGGTGCGTCTAGGTGGTGGCTCGGGAGGGTTTTGTGGGGTTAGCGCAATTTTGATTTGTTCCAGATTTATGATCAAAAAACCTCGAAAATGGAGAGCTTGAAATTCGAAAGTATTTTGAAAAATTAAATTTTACTTGTATTAATTATTGATTATTATTTAGATTGTTGTTATCATTTAAAAGCCTCAGAAACCCAAAATAGGCCAATATCAATGTGTTACTGATTGAGTTTGAGTCATTTAAATTTTTCTTGAGTTCCTTATTGTTCATTACATTGCTTAACAAGGTAAAATAGGCCGCGCATCTATTGGCTATAGCCAATATTTCCTTGTTCCCATTATGATGATCCATAACATAGGGAGAATCTAATATGTCCTCTTTTTTTGGACTTGTTTTCAAAAAGTTTACTGGAAACCCTTTTTTATTTAGCAGATATGTGCATAAGACCTAAATAATTAAGCTCACAAAAGGAAATATTTGCAGTAAATTACCCGATTCGCACCAGCAATCTCAAGAACCAGAAACCAAAAACCAAAGAAGATCAAGAAAGATAAAAATAATTTTGTGAAATTAAATTTAAACTTAATTTTACATAAAAATTGTGATATTAATGATTTCATTAATTTCATTAATGCCATGCTTTTTTGTTTCAGTTTATGGAAATAAATTCAAAATGGCCGCGAACCTTTAGGCATCAGCCGAGAATACAAACTAGCACCGAATTTAGTTTACATGTAGTAATAACCTTCAACTGCTAAGTTTGTCTGCAATTTTAGCAATAAGCTAACGTTTTGTGCAATGTTCTCCAAATATTAACTCATTTTACAAATATTAACCTATGGTTTCAAGAATAATTTTACATCTTTTTATTCATCAAAGGACTTTACCACTCGCCAAATGATAGAAGTCACTCATCAGTTTCACTCGTCAGCCCACTCATCCTCCTCGCCATTACGTCGACCTGAAATGTCAAATACGTGCAAAACCACCTTCACCGAATTGGCTAATGTTTTGCACATGGTTAGGGGTTGGTGAAGTAAGCTTGCCGGCTGAAGCCGTTTTTTATTTTTGATCGCGGAGCGGCCCGAAGGGCCGCTCTGCAGTCTATAGAGGTTACTGAATTTTTGTCCTCATATATGCGTATATATATCTGGAAATGCTGTCCACAGGCGAATTCTCAACTGATTGGGACAAACTTTTTTTCCCCTGAAAGGTAATGCTATTTTAGTAAGATCTGGAGGGGTAGACCCGGAATTTGAGCATTTGAAACATTACTTTTTTGGTAGAAAGGTTTAAAAATGGGGTATGTTGAGAAATGGCGAATTCTCAACGGATTGGGACAAACTTTTGTTTTGCTGAAAGGCAATTACATTTTAGAAAGATCTGGATGGGCGGAACCGGTCCCGGAGCATTTGAAACATTACTTTTTTGGGTAGAAAGGTTGAAAAATGGGGTATGTTGAGAAATGGCGAAATCTCAACGGATTTGGACAAACTTTTTTTGCTGAAAGGTAATGACATTTTAGAAAGATATCAATGGGTGGAACTGGACCCGGAGTATTTGAAACATTACTTTTTTGGGTAGAAAGTTTGAAATTTGGTGTATGCTGAGAAATGGCGAATTCTCAACGGATTTGGACAAACTTTGTTTTCCTGAAAGTTAATCAAATTTAAGGAAGATATGGATGGGTGGAACCAGACTCGGAGAATTTGAAACATTACATATTAGTGCATGATGATGTGGGCTTCCCCCTAACTCCTCCGGAGCTTTAAACGCATTAACAGGGCCTACCGCATTGCTGTGCAAACTGACATCTCGTTATCTGAGAGGGCCTGGGAATTTATCGGCTGTCTGCTGCTAAACCGCGAAGAAGGCTAACTCAATCCCTGCCCTCCTTCACCCCTCGCGTGATCCTTACACTGCCGCACCAGCTCCTGCACCCAATGCACCCTTGCTCACTGTGGACTCTGAAAAAGCGGCATCCTTCAGTGCTCTCTTTGCGGCGGCGTTCATGAGAGATGATGGATCTCTGCCAGCCCCCTTTGCCTGTGTTCTCTGCACGCATAGGGCGCAAAACCCTCACGGGCATGCTCGAAGATGGTGCCCAAACGGTCAATCGGCGCTGATGGCTTCACACCTGCATTTGTGAAAAAGTGTGATGGAAGTCTCATTAAGCCTATTAGCATGCTCCTTGAGACATGTCTGGCGACCCTCAACTTCCCCTGCCAATGGAAGGAAAGTAAGATAGTCCCTATCTACAAAAAGAAAGGTCCTACTAACAGCATCTCATCATATCGCTCTATATCACTCCTCCTTTTGACAGGTTTCTCTCCTATCACCTGAAGCGCCAACTGGAACATCTGGGCTTGTTCCCATCGAATATGCATGGCTTCCGTCCGTCACAATCAACAACAACAAATCTTCTGTCCTTCCAAGCTTTTCTCACAGAGCTTCGCTCACTCCTCTCAGCAATTAACATTGTATTTGTTGATTTCAGCAAGGCTTTCGATCGGGTGGGCCACAGAAAACTGATTCACATATGCGAGTCTCTGGGCTTCCTGGGCTCAGCCTTCCCTCTCTGGGCTCTGCCCCTTCCTGCAACACTCAATCGAGCCTATGTCACATATGTCCGCCCGCACATTGAGTACGCAACCCAATGCTGATCCCCTACGCGTCGAACTGACATAAAAAAGTGATTGAAAAGGTGCAGTTGCGTTTTGCATACATCATTTTCCGAAAAACCAACACCAGGTCCCCAGCTGGTGGCTATCATGGATGCTGCGAGGCACTAGGCTGGCTCAGATTAGAAGACAGGTGCACACTTGCAGACCTCTACCTCATTCAGCACTGCTAGAGAGCCCTTAAGCGCGCCATCCTCTCTGACCGCCTCTCAGAGCACCCGCCACTTCCTCCCCTCACCCAGCCACCACCCTCCATCCAGCTGCCCTAGGCCCTTTCCCACTGCCAGCCAGCCCACCTTCCCTCGCCTCCTCCAAAGCCCAGGCTCCGATTGTATTTCACGGTTGTCCCGTAGTCTTCCCCAGACTCTTTTCTTCCCTCAGAGGCCGACACCATCTAGAGCCCCCCCCCCCCCCCCTGGTGCCAGGGGCCTTGAGGACCTCTGGCCTCACCGGGCGAGGTGGCTCTGGAATCGGATTTCAGACGATGCAGCTGCTGGAAGGAGAGAACGGCTCGCGTCTGAGGCCCGGCACCTGATGGAAGCTGGCTCTGCAGCGAGACAGAGCTGGCTCTCCTCTCATTCTTATCCGTTTGGAATGAGCCGATAGGCTACTCCTTTCTTCTCAGATTAAACTGAGTCTCCGTCAAAGAAAAATATTAAAGTAAGTTGTGCTAAATTTTGAATTGCATCCGACAATTCTGTGCTGCATAACAGTCTGATATAAATGGGGGGGTCAATTTTAAGCCCAAAATAAGAATTTTTTGTTTTCAAGACCATTTTCATTTTCCATGTGCTTTTTAATATACTTCTTATAAGTTTGTCCTAAATGTTTGTTAGTTTTTGCATTACTTTGGGCAATAAACTAAATTTGTCTTTACTTGCATTTAGTTTCAAGCCCACTTCAATAGATGCTTCTCCGATGGAACCACATGATTGAGGCATCACAGGACGCCTGACTCATAAAGTATGACTATTATTCCTTAAGAAATTATTGGATATTTACCATAATTTAACACAGAAATAAACAATTTAATCAACATTCTGACCAAATTTGACATTTATAGGTTAATGTGACA
>JASANA010011641.1:0-11948 GCA_030248095.1 Ptycholaimellus sp. GST1_10
TTATTATTTCATCAAGAGAGCACCCCCTTCCTGATTCTATTATTATTTCAGAGAGAGGGCCCCCCGCCTTTCTGATTCTATTATTATTTCATAGAGAGGGCCCCCCTTTCTGATTTTATTCATAGATAGACTTACTCAGAGAGACTTACTCAGATAGACTTACTCAGAGAGACTTACTCAGATAGACTTACTCAGATAGACTTACTCAGAGAGACTTACTCAGATAGACTTACTCAGAGAGACTTACTCAGATAGACTTACTCAGAGAGACTTAATCAGATAGACTTAATCAGAGAGACTTAATCAGAAAGACTTTTAAGAATAAGGCCCCCCTCTCTCTTTTCTTAATTAGTCTGTCAAGTCTCTTTGTCAAGTCTGTCAAGTCTGTATTTCAATTCCATTAAGAGATGTATCTTTTTTTTATTTTAAAATTTCTATTTTTAGTTAAATGTAATAGAAATTTATATTTTCTATTAATTTCTATTAATACCAAATATTTCCTAGCCCTTTGCTGTTCAACTATTTTTCTTATCCGCTTCTGGAACGCCACCTCACTTTCCCCAGCTGTCTTTTTCTCAGCTTCTGCTAGGATATTTGCTTCCGCTTCAGCTGCTAATTCAGCTGACACCTTCAAGACTCTTTTTGCACGGTCTTTGTATTGTTGAATGTCCGCGTTTGTGTCTAATCCTAGCAATCTCCAAATTCCTTGCTCCTTTTCCAGGCTGGCTTCCAATTTCCGCTGCATTTGCTTCCGTATAGCATCTTTTTTTGCCTCAGACGTCGTTCTTCTTCATATTGTTCTTCATATTGCTTCCTCTGGTCTTGTCTTAGCTTTTCTGCATTGGTCAAGCCTACGAATTTTATCTGCACCCTTAACATTGATAGCATAGTGTCCACGTCTCTGCTGGTCATGTTTCCTGACCTTTTCTGCCCGTAGTCTTGCTTCTTTTTCATCCATCTGTGCATAATATAGCCTTGAATTTTTTTGACCTGTTCTGCTCTATCTCCTATTTCTTCGGCACTCAGTTTTTCCAGCCAAAGCCTTCTGCTTTTTTGAAGTCTTCTCTTTCTCTCAAGACCTTCGTCCACACTTTCTCCTTGAATACGTCTGTCTGTATCATTTCTTTTCCTGCAGCCGCTTTCTTTTTCGCCCTCTTGTCTCTTCCTTCCGCAGTATATCCATTCCTACCTTTTTTTCATAAGCCTGGAACCTCTATCTTCTATCGATTCTTCGTTTTGACCTTTTTCTTTCTTTTCCAAATCTTTATGCTTCATTTCCACCTTTTCCTTCTAAGTAATTCTCCAAAAGATTTGATTTATACTGTAAACTTCATTCCATTTGCTCTTCCTCCCTATTTCCCTCGCTGGCAATGCCATTCGCCTTTTGCTCGTAGACTTCACGCAGGCGAACTCGAAGCTAATTAATTGTTGGAACTACTTCACCACCTAGACCAACAATGACCATTCCTTGCTTAAAACCACCTTTAAAAGCTGGACTTCGAGGGTCAAGTTGTTTAAACCCAAAGCTTCTTCATACAACCACGAATCTTGGAGACAACCCTGCACAGGCGCGCAGGGTTGTTTCCAAGAAGGCCAGCTGGCCCAGGGTAGACCTCTACATCTCCTGCCAGTAAAACTAGAAAGCTCCAAATTGCTTCCCCATGGCATGTTGTCAGATGAAGAGTTCGATTTCGTTGACGAGTTGGTGTGGCTATTCGCTTCCAATCGGTACAGAATTGAGCAGCCCTTGTATGACCCCGCCGTTTCCCTTAAATTAGACATAAATCGTTTAGCCTGACACAGCCTAAACATCATCTAACAAAGATTGAGCTTCGCGCAAAGGCTCAGAAACGTTGAAATGTATTGCAGCAATGAGTCCAGGCGATAAGTGATGTCCGAAGCATTGAGCTCGAAATCCGTCATATTGTACAATGACTTAGCAATCATAATATGGAACTGAAGAAGTGATCTGCATGTTTCTATATGATTTTATTGAGTACATTGTACAATGACATAACAATCACAAAATGGAACTGAAGACGTGCTCTGTATGTTCTTTGTTGACCGCGGAGCGGCCCGAAGGGCCGCTCCACGGTTTATAGAGGTTACTAAACTTTTGTCCTCATATATATATATGTATGTATGTATTTTTGGTAATGCTGGGAACGGGCGAATTCTCAACGGATTGGGACAAACTTTTTTTTTTTTTTCCTGAAAGGTGATGCTATTTTAGGAAGATCTGGAGGGGTAGACCTGGAATTTGATCACTTGAAACATTACTTTTTTGGGTAGAAAGTTTGAAAAATGAGGTATGTTGAGAAATGGCGAATTCTCAACGGATTTGGACTAACTTTTTTTTGCTGAAAGGTAATAACATTTTAGGAAGATCTGAGAGATGGGTGGAACCTCCCAAACATAAACATACTTTTTGGAAAAGGTAAAAAGGAAAAAACCCTGATTTGCAATCCAAAAACCGCAGCATTTGAAACATTACTTTTGTGGGTAGAGATTTTGAAAAATGGGGTATGTTGAGAAATGGCGAATTCTCAACGGATTTGGACAATCTTTTTTTTTGCTGAAAGGTAATAACATTTTAGAATGATCTGAATGGGTGGAACCAGTCCCGGAACATTTGAAACATTACTTTTTTGGGTAGAAAGGTTGAAAAATGGGGTATGTTGAGAAATGGCGAATTCTCAACGGATTTGGACAATCTTTTTTTTTGCTGAAAGGTAATAACTTTTTAGAATGATCTGAATGGGTGGAACCAGTCCCGGAACATTTGAAACATTACTTTTTTGGGTAGAAAGGTTGAAAAATGGGGTATGTTAAGAAATGGCGAATTCTCAACAAATTTGGACAAATTTTTCTACAGCAACATTCCTTAATTTTTGGCATCTTTTATTTATATATATATATATATATATATATATATATATATATATTATATATATTTTGATATATTATATATATATATATAGATATATATCTATATATCCACATATATATATATATATATATATACATATATATTATTATATATATATATATATATATATATATATATACAATATATATATATATATATATATACATATATATATATATATATATATATATATATATATATATATATATATATATATATATATATATATATATATATATTATATATATATATATATATTGTCATATATGTGATGCACACTTCGCGGTCATTGATGTCAATGTCTTCCCTATACTTGAGTAAAATCAAGTAGTGTTTATGCCACATATCATTCTAAATCATTGCATCAATATTGGTGAATATATTAGAGGCAAGAATCACAGCATAAATAAGCAGGACACTTCTTCCCTTGCAAGTGGAAGGCATCGGATAGCTGTCGCGCATTTTTCACAGCACTATGACCTTGCTTATACCGAAGATTCAATGTGTACATCTTTTTCGAAGCTTTTATGTGCTCCGCAATTTCGTTTTCGTGTTGAAGTAGAAACCTTAAATTCTTTTATTTTAATATGCAATAAATCAAAAGGAAAATGAAACTATTACCAGATGATACCTCCATTGGTTCTTGCATTACGGCGAGGGATATATGAAAATAGGGCGTCGTTCATCTTCAAGTTTTGCTTGAAACTTAGATTTCGGTTCCAGTTTAGATCGGAGAATGGTATTTTCCCATTAGAATACAGCAGTTGTTCAGCTTCAAGCTCCATGTCTTTCTTGCGCGATCCTTTAGATACCTGAACAATAGAAAATTATTATTATAAAGGGTACTAACCCTGAAAGTATTTCTTATGTTCTTTTTATTTGCGAATGAAGTGGGGGAATTTTTTAGATTCAATTGAGGTGAAGTGGATGAAGTTATTTCTACTGAAGAGGATGAAATTATTTTATAACACAAAAGTTAGTGTTTCTAAAGTAAAAATTTCTGTCCAAAGTCAAAATTGCATTAAATAATAGTAAGAGAGCACCCTTTTTTGGCGATTGAAATAGGCTAAATGTACTTGGCTTTCAAACATTGTATCATTTAGTAAACACCAAAATAATAAAAGATGTTTTTAAATATTATAGGTTTCTAGCGTAAGGTTAATGAATATCTTAGCTCTGTTTGCATTTTGCTTTCCATAATCTTTTAGGCAAGCGTAATTTTTTAAGTTTTTCCTAATTTTTGACCGCGGAGTGGCCCTACGGGCCGCTCCGCGGTCTATAGAGGTTACTCACTTTTTGTCCTCATATATATGTATATATATATTTCTGGAAATGCTGGGAACGGGCGAATTCTCAACGGATTGGGACAAACTTTTTTTTTTCCTGAAAGGTAATGCTATTTTAGGAAGATCTGGAGGGGTAGACCCGGAATTTGAGCATTTGAAACATTTACTTTTTTGGGTAGAAGAAGGTTGAAAATTTGGGTATACTGTAAAATGCTCAATTCTCAACGGATTTTGACAAACTTTTTTTTCCCTGAAAGGTAATGATATTTTAGGAAGATCTGGATGGGGTGCGACCGGGTTTCCGAGCATTTGAAACATGACTTTTTTTTTGGGTAGAAAGGTTGAAAATTTGGGTATGCTGTAAAATGCTCAATTCCCAACGGATTTTGACAAACTTTTCTTTTTCCTGCAAGGTAATGCTATTTTAGGAAGATCTGGATGGGTGGAAGCGGTTTCCGAGCATTTGAAACATTTACTTTTTTGGGTTGAAAGGTTGAACATTTGGGTATGCTGTAAAATGCTCAATTTCCCAACGGCATTTTGACACAGTCTTTTTTTTTCCTGAAAGGTAAGCTGATATTTAGGAAGATCTGACGGGGTGAAACCGGTTTAGCGAGACATTTGAAACATTTACTTTTTTGGGTAAAAAGGTTGAAAATTTGGGTATGCTGTAAAATGCTCTATTCCCAACGGATTTTGACAAACTTTTTTTTCCTGAAAGGTAATGATATTTTAGGAAGATCTTGGAGGGGTGAAACCGGTTTCCGAGACATTTTGGAACATTATTTTTGGGTAGAACGGTCGAAAAATGGGGTTTGCTGAGAGAATGGCGAAATCTAAACTTATATTTGGACAAACTTTTTTTCCCGAAAGGTAGTCAAATTTAGTAGGTAGTCAAAGGTAGTCATTGGCATGGAATTGTAAGCTGCCAAGGAAGTTGTGGGCTGTGAAGCTCCGCGGTCACCTATTGCGCTCTGCGCCATATACTTGTTCATCATTTAATTGGGTGGGTGCTGTCTTATCATTACTTTTATGGAATTTTGACTTTGGTAAAAAATTTTTACTGTGTACAAACTTATTTTTGTTACTGTGTACAAACTTATTTTTGTGTTAAGAAATAATTTCATCCATTTCAGTAGCAATTTCGGTTCAATCTAGAAAGTTTCACCCACTTAAATCGCAGATAAAAAGAAGATAATAAATACTTTTAGGGTTGGGATTCACATGGCCAATTTACAATTCCTGATATTTTTTCTACAACAAATAGCTTACTCGTGGTTGGGAACCGGGGTATTCTTCATATGTGGCTTTCACTTTTTTTTCCTGCCTAAAGTAGTATTGTTTTTCATTTAGTACACTGCAAAAATTGCTGGCAAATGAAAACCTTTTTAGAGCCATTCAAGATGTCGTCCTTGGGACACCATTTTTTAATTTTGAATGGTACACTCGACATTTCAAAACACTGAACGTTCGTGCTGCAGGCAGCAACAGTTTTTTTGAGTTTAGTGCGGAAATTGTATAGGCGGGCCTTTGGGTAAGGGAGGGACTATGGCAAGGGTAGAAGTGGAGGGAAGTATTGATTCTGCCCCTCCTGTTCCCTTGGGGGAAGGGGGGAAGGGGCAAGAGCAGAGGACTGGCCGCATTCCCTCCCTCCTTTCTCCTCATTCCACTTTCAACTACCTCGCTTGTACGATTGTGTGGACGGAGCTGTAGGCATACTCAATAATGTTATTTATTTTTGAGCAAAGGTGTCTGCCAGTCTGTGCATTGTTACAAAGCTGGAGGCTACCTTTTGACATTGTTAAACCCAGTCATGTTCATAGCATTTTCAAAAACGCACTTTGCATATTTTTGAGCTGTTCTGTTCGAGTTATATTTATTGAATCATTATTTCAAAATTTTACACTCTATTAGGTTGTACTTGCTCAAGCGCTGCTACCAGCCTTTATACCTTTATATTTGGCGCCTAGGTAGAATTTTGGATCTGCATTCTTTTTATTAAGTGCTTAAGTTATGTTTAAAACGTTTAAGTCGTATTCGTTGTAGTTTCATCATTGTAACGATTTTTTTTCTTTCCCTTTCTAGACATTTTTGCATCAAACACACAAATTCATGCTACACCTTATAGCAAAGAACATGACGTAAAAACATGAAATGTGCACAGTTCTAACGAATACAGAAAGAAAAAGTGAAAGGATAATGGAAAGGACCACACCTGCTATGAATGCACTATCATTATTTTAATGGCGATACATTTATACAACAATTCGAGGCTGGTCTGGTCTTCTCCAGCGATGCTCTGAAGTTTACGGAATCCCATCTTCAAAAATCTTCTCAGAAATTGACCATTCATTTAACACAAAAATCGGCTGACAATTGGATAAGTTACAGCCAAAAATCTTCTCAAAAAGTGACCATTCTTTTTACACAAAAATTGGTTGACAAGTGGATGAGTTACAGCCAAAATGTATATACTCTACAATGAGCGTGCCATGCATGCCATATACTCTACAATGAGCGTGGAGCGTATGAAATGGGGGAGGAGGGAAGCGGCTCTCACAATGAGGATTACCGTCCCTGGCCTCCCCGCACTCCCACGCTCCGACAACATGTTTATAAATCTCTCACTCCATAAAATTCAACCAATTTGCTAGAGCTGCAATAAAATATATTCATCTACATATATTTAAATTTTATATTTTAAGGAATATATTACCCAAAATGTAAAATAAATCTAACCATATATGATGATTGTATAAACCGTTATCATCAAATAAAAATATACATTTCCTCACGAACCTGTAAAAAAATTACCATAACAATATTGATTCACCTTTAAATTGATTACTTTTTTTTATATATTAACCACCTGTACCAAGGATATGCAGCATATATTATGTAGGCCCTCTACAATAATTTTATTGCAAAAAGTCATGTCGGGGTTGTGCCACCTTAGCAAAACCCCAACATGTAAAAATTTAATACATTCACCAAAATACATGCCTGTATTTATCTGGGGTAGCTTTATCTGGGGCTGAGCTATGGGCTTCCAAAATGGGTGTTTTTTTAGATATGTCAAAAAGCCGGTCCTCAGTTAATATACGTATTTTCCCGGCCCCCACTGTGTTGTACAGCTTTCTAAGCATGCTCACGTGAAAGAAGACAAAATTTTGATTTCCGTCTTCCCCTTCCATCCCAACCCCTCGTGGCTATCGCTCACTCGGGGCATGCGATAACCCTAACCCATTGGGGAAAACACATGCATGCACAAGTTTATAATATTCAAATGCACACACTGAGCAACATCAATGAGCGTAAGATTCAAGCTCTGCTAAAGTCAGTATCACCAAAACGTGATATCATCAAGTCCCTCCAAAATTTGATATATAACATCATTATTGTTGGCTCAGTTAGTTGTAGTAAATCACAGAAAGAAATTCTAGACTCCAAAAAATCTGTGATTTGGGATTTGCTAGACACAGATATATCTATATCTGGTACCATCGGCAGGCCAAATGTGGGTCTCTTTTCTCCAAAATTTGGAATTGCCTCGAGTAAAAAGTCAAGGAAATATAATTTCTACTAGTGGAATCTGCTGCTTGGACAGTTGCATTTTGTTTTTGGCGCACAGTTCAGTGTCTCTTTCCATGCGCGCCCAAAACAAAATGCAGATGACGCAGCAGATTCCACTAGTTATATTTCCTTGACTTTTTACTCGAGGCAATTCCGAATTTTGGAGAAAAGACCCACATTTCGGCCTGCGATGGTACCAGATATTTCTTTCCACTTTTAATATTGTATAAAATGTAAAAATATAAATTTTATATTGTTGGTTATATATTTAGTTAAGATTTTATTAGATAAGTAAAAAAATGAATAAAAAATAAACTTATTAAAAAAATAAAACAAATAGAAAAAATTTGAAAATGAAAAATATAATGCAAATTCCTTGGCAAATTAACATATTTTTGCGAAATTTTCTTGACTTAAACTCAGGGCAATCGATTTTTGGTAGAAAGGAGTATGATTTTTGGTCTGCCGATGGTACCACATATTTCTTCCATTTTTAAGATAAAAAAATAGACAAAAAAGTTGGCTCAACGTAGGTTTGAACCTGGTCATTTCTGAACCGAGTCCAATAGACAAGCCACTTGACCACACAGCCGCATTGCTTCCTCTGTAGACTTAGTCAATATTAATTGCACAGAACTACCAATGCACCTTGTCGATTGATGCCTTTAGTACAGGCCAATTGAATACCTACTATCGTCCATTGAATAGATGCGGAGAAGGAGGAGGAGGAGTTCGGACAAATGGTTTTGAGTGGTTTTCGAATGATTGCTGCAAGTTTTGGGCGATTTCTCGCGAGTTTTGGACAATTCGATGATGCTCTTTCCAATGCAAAAAGAATCAGAACGATTGGATTCTTCTCTGAGGAGCAGGAGCCTTATCAATTTTAAGATCTAGCAATAACCCCGAAAACTTACACCTGGGTCGAAAAGAGTGGCTGGGCGCTGACGGTCGCTATGCTCCCTCGCGCCAGCCCAATAGCTAAGAAACGTTAAAGTTTTGTTAGACACCCGTCTATTGCTATTTAAATTGCTTCAACATGTCCAATCGGTGGGTGATTATAAGTGAGGAGACTAAATCAGTGTAACAATTCAGTAAATGTAGATGATAAAGAAACAAAACCAGAGCAACCAATTTAAGAGACCATTCCAGAGACTAGCAAAGAGCATATTCCTGAAATTATTCTTGAAAGTGAAACTAAAAATATTGAAAAGCCACCTACCAATAATGAGAATCAGACAGCTCAGCCAACGGTTTTACCCGCTGCAGAAGATAGTCACACCATGGACGTAGAATCTGACGCCAATCACCAAGGTAGAGAGTTAAATGAGTACTTTCCTGAATATAAATGGGTATCTAAATTATCTCCATCATTTAGGGAGTGTGGTGTTAAATTACTAGCAAGATTCGATCAGAAAAAAGATTTAAAGTGGGCGAAGAAGGTTCTATTTTCATTGATGGTAAAAAGCTAGAAAATTACCCTATATACAAATTTCTACACTTAACCTGTGTCCCATTTAGCAAGGGTTATCTACCACTATCTCTAAAAGATTGGTTAAGGGATCAACTACATCCTCTTTTTCAATTGTTCATTTTGCAATAAATATTATGTTGTACTGTATCAACTGCCTCAATAAATGATAATGTTCAACTTGCATTGTTTGTTTATGCGTCATACAGGGTGATCATTGTAACATGTTATGCTTGATCAAATTGATCTCCTGATCTGTTTAACATAAAAAAGTTTAGCGTATGCTTGACCTCCAAAATGGCAAAACCGAAAAAAACTAACATGATATGATATCTTTCCAAAAACATGTGGTCTGCAGTTCAGCGTAAAATGTGCCCCTGCATGAGTTGTTAGGGAGGCTGTAGTAAATGATATCTACATTCCTACGATTATCACGGTTCGTTTTGTTTTATTTCATCAAAATTTCTTCAGCAACATGACAACATCCATTTAGCAACATGGCATATCAAACATATCCTCCAAATTTGTGGTTCTACACAAGTATATGGTGCAAAGCGCAATAGGTGACCGCGGAGCTAAACACACCACAAAACATGAGTTTATACCCCACAAAACAGCATACCCCATTTTTACACCTTTCTACCCAAAAAAGTTATGTTTCAGATGCTCCGGGACCAGTTCCACCCCTCCAGTTCTTCCTAAAATTGTATTAGCTTTCAGGGAAAAAAAGTTTGTCCAAATCCTATGAGAATTCCCCATTTCTCAGCATATGGCTTTCTGGATGGCCACAACTGGAGCCTGAACCCCATGGACTGCAACCCGTGCGGCATGCTAGATGGCTTCAATTGCGGCCTCTGCCACTTTCAGTCCGCCATCAGCAATGCCAACTGGCCTCCAGACTCCGTTCTGATCAACTTTGGCTACTGCTTGCTGCCCGTTTTCTGCCCCAGCATCAAGCAGAACTAGTTCAGCATCTGCGTTGTCTTCGACTCCGGCAACTCCATGAACGCGCACAATGCCATGAAGCTCTGCCCCTAGGAAGATGCCCTATCCAGTTCCTCAAAGGCCCCCACTATCACCCCCTCCTTACTATGCCTAACAGTAAGATGTCGGTGGTGTACCTGGCCTACTGAAACCTGGACGGCTTCCCCAATGGCTTCCGCCTGCACGCCAACAAATTGGGCAACTGCAATCAATTCGCCGCCTGCCAGACTTTGCACTATCTATTGAGATATGCAAATTCTATCTACGCTTCTTCGACGACTCCAAAAGAAGGCGAGAGATGAACTAAAACTTAAAGTTTGTGCAACTCGTCAAAGCCTCTTTTGGAGCAGCCTACTGACAGCTCTGCACCAGCAGTTCCTCCAACACCGCCCACCTGTCAAGCTCAGCATCTTACCTGTAATCCCAAGCTGCCGCATCGATGATGACCTGGTTGTCATGGTGGGATACAGTTGGGATTACAGGGTGAGATGCTGAGCTTGACGGTGAAAAGTTTGCTGGTGGTCAGTAGCTGCGGTTTTGACGAGTTGCACAAACTTATTTTTTAGTTCATCTCTCGCCTTTTGGATATACATAATAGAATTTGCGTGTCTAATAAATAGTCAAAGTCTGGCAGGCGGCATCCAGTTTGCCGATTTGTTTGGCGTGCAGCCGGAAGCCATTGGGGAAGCCATCCAGGTTTGGGGTGGCGGGGCTCACCACAATCTTACTGTAGGTAGTGGGGGGCCTTTAGAGGAACTGGAATAGGGTCTGGGCAGAGCTCATGGCATTGTGCGCGTTATCGAGTTGCCAGAGTCAAAGACAGACACAGAATGTGAACTAGTCTCCCTTGATGTGGGGGCAAAAGTTGGGTGGGGAACGGAGTGCGAAGGCCAGTTGGTCTGATGGCGGGACGAACATGGCAGAGGCCGTAGCCATCTAGCATGTTGCAGTCACATAGGGTTAGGGCTCCAGTGTGGCCATCCCAGGAAGCCATATGCTGAGAAATGGGGGAATTCCCTCATAGGATTTGGACAAACTTTTTTTTCCCTGAAAGCTAATACAATTTTAGGAAGAACTGGAGGGGTGGAACTGGTCCCCAGAAAAGCATCTGAAACGTGAGCTTTTTTGGGTGGAGGTGAGAAAAAGTGGTATGCTGTTTTGTGAGATTACTGTGAGACTTGGTGTTTTGTGGTGTGTTTGCACGGTAACTATGCACTTTGCACCACTATCCTCAAACCACAATTTGGAGGATATGTTTGATATGCCGTGTTGTTAAATAGAACAAAATGTGTTCATGTTGCTGAAGAATTTTAGATGAAATAAAACAAAACGAACCTAATAATCGTAGGGATGTGTAAATATCATTTTTACTACAGTTACGAGCTCATAGGGCATTTTACGCTGAACTGACCACCATGCTTTTTTTTGGAAAAATATCATATCATGTTAGTTTTTTTCAGTTTTGCCATTTTGAAGTTCAGACAGTACGCTAATATTTTTTTATGTTAAACAGATCGGGAGAATTCAATTTGATCAAGGCAGTAATATATTTTACAATGATCACCCTGTATGTATAAAGCAAACAACTGCAAGTTGAACATTATCATTTATTGAGGCAGTTGATACAGTACGACACTGATATTTCTCCCAAAATATGAAAAAGGATGTAGTTGAATTTATTTTAGAGATAGTGGTAGATAACCCCTTG
>JASANA010011643.1:0-18214 GCA_030248095.1 Ptycholaimellus sp. GST1_10
CTTTTAAAAATAAAATTTTACGCTATTTGCAGCTCTTGCAAGTATGGTTCTAATGGATCCAAAAGAGCAAAAAACTCGGCACTAGAAAGTTCGCAGTCCTCAAAGATGACCGTTGAGGGAAAAATGTCCCGAGCCATGATAATCGCAAAGACATATTGTAAATCTGACAAAATCCTAATTGAATTTTCACGCAAAAAAGAAACAAAGCTGAAAAACCGTGAAAATTGTTAGAGTCGTAAATCCTAACTGTCTTTGACGTAACAAACGAAAGGTTTCTAAAACAAGAGCAGTTCTCAAATTTTTTAATTGTCTTGTTAAGAAATAAAACCCCCAGTCAAATTGGTCACTTAATGCGTAGAAGTTTAGGATTGGCAATTGATAGACCTTGCGACAAGTACGTGGAATTTTTACTGAATTTCCTTGACCTTGATCTAAAACAAACCAGGCAGAGTTTTCATATATTCTACTTTTTAATTCCAAGTTTTTCTAACAAAGGTGGTAGAAAACTGCTACTTGCTCATGGGTTGTGCAGCGTATCTCAGACAGACCTTTGCCTAACAGAAATTCAAGTTCCGACAAGAGTTCCTAATTTTTCACCAATTACTCATGCTCCAAAACTTGAGAGGCAAACCTTGTGAAGTTTTCCGGGGTAAGTCGTCAGATGGTGTTCCGGAAACGATTGCAGACTTGGCGTGCGACGTGAAGTGATGGCCGTTCAAGATGCCCGAAGATTTGGCAGAGCAGTTCATTTGGTAATTCCATCAGATTCTCCACACTGACCGTGGTTGCCATTTCTTAGCCCTCAGCCTACTTGGAAAAGATGGGATGAGATAAAAGCCTTTAGCAAGGGTAGGCTACTCTGGGGGGGCTTCTGAAGCAGAAAAAATTGCCTTGGGGCGCCTCTGCGCAGCCCAACCCCGCAGCCCCTCCCCCGACCCCTCCCCCCACCCCTCCCCCCCCCCTGCACACCCCCAACCCCGCCGCCCCTCCCCCCGACCCCTCCCCCCACCCCCTGCACAACCCAAACCCCGCCCCTCCCCCACCCCCTGCATGGTAGCGCTAATTTGCCTACTAGGCCACCCAAGGTGTTTAAGCCCCTCCCACATTCCTCTTTTTGTTAGGAATTTCTTTGCTATTTTTGCTTGACTATATATTTATTTTTTTGCAAATTAATTTTAAAAAACACGCAAGTTGCACAAAGATCATATATTTACATTCCAATGAAGCCAGGCGACCCAGCCACTAGGGGCGCTACATACGCATGCAGGCAGGCTCACACTGGTCAGAGCGTGTGTCTGAAGGCGGAGGATTTCGTAAGGCAGGCAGGCTGGAGGCTATGGGCAGACTGTGGCTTTTGCTCTTTGTTCTGTTTGGCAGCTCCACTAGCCTACTGATCGTCAACGAATCCAGGCTCTGTGAAGGCTAGTCATTTTTCCACCAAGTTTCAAAAAAAAGCCATGCAATTTGATTCAGAGGTCTGCATCTGCTATGGTGACGTTTTGGACTGCACAAACGGGTTGGGGGACCTGCAAACTAGCTCGCCTATGCTAGTCGGACGACTACAGGCCCGCCAGTTTTTAGCTTTTTTTACAAAAGGGCATAAAATTGAGTTTTTCCAAAAACTTGTAGTCTCTTCTTCAATGCGCCGACTCAGTTTCTGCTAAACTGCGCACTCTTGGAATTCTCCAACATCAAGCAACTGTCTATCGGCAAAACCAGTTTCTGCGGCCCGTTTTTAAAGCTACGCCCTTGCGTTGAGACATATTCATGCGTTCAATCTAGCTTTTTTTTAAAAATTTGTAAATTCAAGTTTGCACAATTGGCAGTTGGGAGCTGAATCGATTGGAAGACCTGGTGCCCAGACAACTTCTCCTTCGCGAACCCCGCCTGCCCCGCCAACCCCACCTGCCCCGCCAACCCCGCCTGCCCCGCCTGCCCTGCCTACTCCAGCACCACCTGCTCCACCCGCCCCACCAGGACCACCTACTCCACAAGCCCCGACTCCACCTGCAGCTTCCGACCAGCCTCAACAGCAGCAGCTACCTTCAGCCTCAGAGGAGCACGCACTGGCACCGCCTGCGGTCCCTGCTGCCCCTGCCCACCGCCCGACTCCTAGGCCAGCTGCCTTCACGCCGCCAAGGACTACTGCAACTTCAACTACCGCTGCAGCTTCAACAGTTCCTTCCCAGGTCTTTTTTTTCTCAAGCCTCAACTTTTGCGTATACAGGCGTTGGCTTCGTTTATGCCCCAGGATCGCCCAATTGACATAGAAACCTTGTTTTATCTTGTTAAAGCCAAAGTGGAGCATTTGCCTTTCTATAGTCATGTTTCGTATATCTCCCCAAAACTTTTTTATGATATTTTCCATAGAATCCCAGCCAAACGAATTTCTGCCCAATATATTTTTGGATTATTGCATAGAAGTGCCTCCGAAAGATACGCCAACCATTCCACCCACCCTTCCTCCTCCTTACTGTTTCCACACCCACGCCTTTTGTTGCTTCTTTGCAGCCTGTTGATTCGCCTGACCTACTACTTCAGCTTAGCCCCACCAAACCTACACCCACCCCCTCCCCCCCCCCCAACCTCCAACCCCAACAACTACCACCACAACCACAACTACACCTACAACTGCTCCACCTACAACAACACCTCCATCCACTACTACTACTACCACACTGCTACCATCTACTACTACTACCACACTTTCGACTATTTTATTTTCTGTTTTTAACACATTTTCATTTTTTATGATTTTTTAACAAAATAGAATTGCAGATTTCTGGTCCTGAAGAAGAACTCGAAGAGCCGGAGGAAGGAGGAAGCTTTGGACGAGATGTTGGCCTGCTCGGAGGAGGAGTTCTGCTATGCTGCGCTGCCTTTGGACTCTGCTTTCTACTGCGTCAAGGCCGAGCACAGCATCTACTAAACCTGCTGGTATCCATTTATTCAATTTTTTTTATAATCTCTGGAGGTTTTTTCAATTTGACAGGTTGAGCAAACTTCCCGGAGTTGGGGAGAAGTTCGAAGACACTGGACGCAAGACCTGGAGCATGGCCGAGTGCGCCAATCGCCTGACAGATGGAGCCAGTTCCAGACCCAGGAGGAGGAAATCGAGGAGGAGGTCCTGGAAGGGACAACTACATGGACTCTGCCGCCTCCACCTCCTCATCGGACCCCAGTCTCGTCTCTGCACCAACACCGGCCCCCTCGAGATGGCCGACGCCTCGTGTTTCGTCACCGCCTCTTCTCCCGGCACGGCCCCTCCAGCTCCTCTGACTCAAGTTCGTTCACTGCCCAAGACCTTCGTGATGCCGCAGCACATCACCTGGCTTTGCCTCCTCAAGCTACCTCTACGCCAGTTCCGTCTATCGCTCTGCGCAGACCCAGGCCTAGACCAAGTACTTTGAACTATTTTCAAATTTTTAAAAGTTAATTGATTTAATTGGCAGGATTTTCGCCAGCGAACCTGATCGATTTGGCTCACCAATCCTTTTCAGGACTTCGAGGAAGACAAAATCTGGTAACTTTTATTTGCTTTTTCGCAAAAAATGTATTTTGGTGAAATAAAAGGTTCTTTTGAAGGCTGCGGATGCTGGAACGGAACTAGAGGAGCTCCAAAGCCCTGAGGTGATTGTCCATCGAGCAGCCGAGCCTGAAGTGCCCCAAGTTCTCGAAGACACTCAAGATGGGCAAGACGAAGCTGAAGAAGAAGATCATCTAGCCGAATCAAGTACCGAAGTTCGAGCCCTGCTGCTAGAAGAGGAGGAGGAAGAGCCAGGCAATCCAGTTGACCTACAAGCCGCTCAGCTACTGCTCGGTCTCGGAACGCCTCACGGTCATCCCCAGCCCCAAGTCGCAGTTCTTCCCCAGCTTCCGCCACAAGAGCCTCCTCCCTTCGCAGCCTTTGCCGCCCCAGCCTACGTCCAACAGCAGCCCCCCGCCCCAGCCGCAGAGGGGGAGGAGGAGGAGGCCGCTGCTCCGCCAGAGCGGCCCCCCGCCCCAGCCTCCGTCCAAGAGCAGCCCTCCGCAGAAGAAGAGGAGGAGGAGGAGGCCGCCCCTCCGCCAGAACAGCTCCCCGCCCCAGCCCCCGTCCAAGAGCAGCCCCCCGCAGAAGAGGAGGAGGCCGCTGCTCCACCAGAGCATCCCCCAGCCCCAGCCCCCGTCCAAGAGCAGCTCCCCGCAGAAGAGGAGGAGGCCGCTGCTCCGCCAGAGCATCTCCCCGCCCCAGCCCCAGAGGAGCCTGACGCCGCCGCTGAGGAGTTCGGTGGAGTTCATGCAGGCGAGGGCTTCGATCAAGTGCTAGAGGCCATCGATCGAGATTCGCCCCCACTCCCAGCTGATGGAGTCTCTCCTCCGCCCGCCGCTGGAGTCCGGGATCGCCCGCCCAATGAACAGCCTCCCAGAGCCCCGCACAGCTTGCGCCAGCGCCCTTTGATTCCTCCGCATAGACTAGGTGGTCGAGGAGCCTCATCTTCTGATGTTAAGCGAGCCATTGCCAAAGGCTCAAGGAAGCCTCCCTGGAAGCCTCCATAATTCTCGCTGCTTTGTTGCGCTTTGCATTTGTGCGGTTGCATTTGTGCACTTGTGTGGAGGCACCGAAAAGACTGCAACAAATCTGATCGTCTATCAACTAAGCAGCAGATTATGTCACAATGGCATTAAAAATGGAAATTGTCTTGCATGCATCACCAAATGTGGCAATCCACTCTAGCTGAGCACACACGCACAGTCACAAGGCAAGGTAAAGAGGGCTTGGTGAGAGCAGGCCCTTGAGATTAGCGAGGGGATTTAGGCTGGGCAAATAGGGGGTGAGAGGAGCACAGCAGGGAAAGGGGGGAGGTGTTGGTTTGCACTTGCGAGCCCTGCCCCGACGCAATCAATCATCCGCTGCCGCTAATTTATGGCATGGCCTAGCTCGTCTGGCTGGCGCCCTCTTCCAAATCCAGACCTGCAACAGGTGCCCAAATAGCTAGCGATAGAAGGAGGTTTCGCGCCTAGCACCGCCTGTTATGCAGACCAAAGTAATTTACAAGCCTCATAATTTACCGGCGCTAATTTAGGGCTCTTGGCCAGTGCCGCCTCCGGCTACCGTTTGCTGCCCTTGCAACTTCTGGTCGCTACTGTAGGTGGTCGCCAGGCACACTCCCTTGTGGAAGCAGCAGACGCTCTCCCCAGAGCCGCCTGTTTGCACCTCCTAATTTACAACCCCAACGCCCAGCCACAGGCCACCCTTGACCCCGTTTGAAATTTCTGCAAACAAACCATATTTCAAATGGGCTGCCGACGACCATCTGAAGCTGTTTATTTTTTGGCTTGTAGGCGCTTTATGTTAACTGAGCGGCCGCCACCTTTGTCACTTGGCAAACTTTGCAATTCAGCTCTCTCTTTGCACTAAGGCCTCAAATAGGGGGCCCTTTTGAAACCGCCTCTCAGCAAATCCTACTTGGCCTTTTACCGCTAACCAAAGAGTGGAGGAGAGAAAGAGGGGGAATTAATAAGAGTATCGCCGCCTTTCAACCCTCTTTTGCTCATTAAGGCCCGCCGCCTTCTCTCTTTTCTAACGCCCCCCAAGAGCTGGGGATTTGCCTACTCGGCTCCTTTAGGTTTCCCCTTTTCTACTTTGCACCCCTCAGTCCACCCCACTTTAATCCCTCAGCGCAACAGATCTTTGAATGACCTTGCCCAGCCTCTTTCATGGGGCAGCTAATTGAGTTTTTGTTTGCTAGTTGACTCGAATTCTCGAATAAAGCCTGGCCCTAAGCGCACAGGTGCTTTTTACGACTCATGCCGCTGAAAAAGCAGTTTTTGCCACACCCGCTCTTTTCGAAAAGGAGCGCCCCCTTTCTCAAACGCTTTGCCAAATCCGGCTTTGCCCTTTGCCAAGTTTTTCTTGATATCTTTCCCGCCGCCGCCGCGAGGAGAGAAGAGGAGATTGAGGATTTTATTGAGGAGGAGAGAGGGGGAGAGGGGAGGAATGCCGCCCCCACTACCCCCTCCTCCCCCCTCCCCTCTGCTCACCCCGCACACACACACACACACACACACACATTCCCCCCTTTGCCCCTCAATGGCCCCGCCTCCCCATCCCATCCTTTCCAACCAAGCCTGTGATGATTCAGTCTACCCCTCTTAGGCCTGCTTTCGTCCAGCCTCCCTCAATCTTTCTCTTGGACTGTTTGTCAAAGTTTAGGTGGGCTTTTGGGAAAGAGGAGTTGGAGCCGATGCTTTAAGCGCCTTTTCAGGAGAGTAGGCCCAGCTTTTCTTTTGACGCTTTGATCTCTCTCCTCCCTACCCCCAGCTCAAGTCCGTTTAACAAGCACTGCAATGTTTCACCCTCCCATCTTACCAGGAGGCTTCACCAACCGCCCTCAATCGGTACTCCCAACCCTGATCTTCATACATACTACTAACCCCCATCCCCCTCGCCTGTCGCACCCCCTCCTCTCTCTCTCCCTTTGGCCCCCCACTTGGAAGGCCGGGGTTTCAGTGCAACGTCAAGGGCAGTGCTTGCCTCACACGGCCCAATCCAGTAGGAAGATTGACCATTGAATGAATACATACAGGGGTGAGTGGAAGGAGAGCGGCTGTAATCCTCTCCACACACAGCTGCCTTTATTATTTTTGGGGGTTGCGAGATTTTCCTCCTCCCTCTTGAGAGGAGGGGAGAGAGGGGAGGAATGCCACCCCCACTCTTCTCCCCATCCCTCCTCCCTCCCTTTCCCCTCCTGCCCCCTCCGCGCACTTTGAGCTCCCCGAAACGAGCCTTGCAATGTTGTATCAAATTGTCTTTAATACAGGCATTTCAAACTGACCCAATAGAATCCAGATCTCCCAGTCTACATTTCCCCGAAAAACATTGCAACCTGGAGGAGCTGATTAAAGTTTCGAACAGGATGAACAAGGAGCTCCAGAACAAAAGTTCTTTTAAACCATAGGAATGTGTATGAGGGGTGATAAAAGGATGGCCTAGGAACGAGAAGATGGGAGGCGGAGGGACAGTTTTTGGCACCCAAAGTGCCAAAGCGACGCAAGACGACGAACCCAGGCCCTCCGCTAAGCCAGCTGCAGACCAGCAAGAACACGCCTCCCACTGCCGTTTTATCCCGCAACAGCTATGAGATGCTCCAGCAATTTGTCAAGCAACCGCGACTTAAACCTGAACATTTGGAGGCAAACGATCAAAAAGCCCAAAGCAAAGATGAAAACAAACTGTGAACTTTCACTTTTGCGTTTTGACTTTTTGTCTGTGCTTTCCAAGTATTTTTTGTTTGCTGATTGCTGTCAACACATACACACGCCTGAACGGTCCCAAGAAAACAAAGATGTGAGCAAAATGTGAGCCATAAAGATATCAAGTATCCTAAGCAAATCGGTCTTCTAAATGAAGACCGTGCATCATAACTGGCTTGGTTTGAGAGGGCTTGCGCAGTTGGACTTGGGGGAGGAAAGGCATTGGGAAAGTATGCGAGAACAAGAGTATGTACAAAGGATGTAGCCCTAAAGAAATCGAGTCCCTGAGCAAACTGGTCTTCTAAATGAAGACCGTGCTTCATAACTGGCTTGGTTAGAGAGGGCTTGCGCAGTTGGGCTTGGGGGAGAAAAGGCGTTGGGAAAGAAGTCAAGCCTGCGATGATCTTTGAGGAGGTGAGGATGAAGGGGGAGGAGGGGGAAAAGCCAAGCCTGCGATGATTTATCTGCTTATTTTTTATGCACCGCATCAGCTGCTTTCTTTTATTTTATTTATTTTATTTTATTCATTTTATTTTATTATTCATAATGCATTGATTTATTTTTCAGGAAGAGTTTTGACAGCAAACTGCGAACAAATACATGGAAATGCATAGGCATTCTGCAACATACATAGACAGTTCTTGGAATCGTTCTCCTCATTTACCTCCTCCTTCACGTCCTCCTCCATCAGCTCCGATGCCGGGATGCCTCAAACCAACTCTACTCTTTTCTCTTACCCCTTGGCCTGGGCAATGGAAGGCTGGCTGGAACCTTTGGTCTGGCAGATGGGCGGTGGCTGGGTGTAAAGATAAGCAGAGCTCTGCGATGCCGAAGAACAACTGTTGTAGGGTAGAAGCAGACTAGCAAGAATGGGGAAGCGTAAGGTAAGGGGAAGCGTGTTCTTGCTGGTCTGCAGCTGGCTTAGCGGAGGGCCTGGGTTCGTCGTCTTGCGTCGCTTTGCCACTTTGGGCACCGAAAACTGCAGCGCCTCATCCACCTTTCTTTCAATTCCTAATCAATACCTTTTCTTACCCCCTCATTCAAGTCCCACAGCTTAACTAACCGTGATGGAGCTGCATGATCATCTTTTCCATAGCAGATATCGGTTCCTCCATGTTGGGTCAGTTTGCAAACCTGTAATAAAGGAAATCATTAAAAGATCAAAGTGCACACTGCGTTAAAAGCTAATTCAAGCATGGAGACGTTGGTAGCATAGGAGGTGTGAGGGTTGTGAGGAGGGGTGGGAGAATTTTTGAGGGGGTGCGAGATCCCCCTCCCCCCTCCTCTCTCCTCCTCTTAACTCCTCCCCCCTCCTTCCTCCTCTTTATTCCTCCTCCCTCCTCCTCCTCCCCCTCCTTCCTCCTCCTCTCCCCTCCTCTCAATCTTCACCCATCCCTCCACCCCTCCCCTCAAATAAACACCTCAAAAGAAATCCCCTCAAAAATACTGCCTCAACCCGCTTCCCCCGAAAGGGGGCGACTCCACTCCCCCCAGCCTCCCACAAAAGGCCCCTCCCCCAGCCAAGCTCAGGCCGCCGCCAACTGCCCCCAACCGCCAGGGGGCGCCACAGTCGAGAGGGCCGCCGCCGCCGCCGAAAACCTCGGCATCAGCCCCCTCCCAGCCAATCAACGCACGCCGAGAGGGCTGCCGAAAACGGTTGCCACGGCAACACACCATCTCCATGGCAACCCCCCCCACCCCCCACTCCCCCAGCCAATCAACGCACGCCGAGCTCCCCAAGACCTTTTTTCTTCCCCCGTTCACACGTTATAATGGTGATGGTACTAGTAATCGTGTGTCCCGGGGGGGAGGAAAACGTTGCAGTAGGGCGGGTAGGTGGGACTGGGCCAGACGCGCTCGGGGATGTACCACTTGTGGCCGGGCGTTCCGAAGGGGTGCGTCACCCCCCCCCCCCCCCCCGCCCCAGCAATCCCCGCGGATGTCCTCCCAGTCGGGGTCTGCTTCCAGAGGGAGGAGGAGGAAAACCGTTGCAGTAGGGGCGGGTAGGTGGGACTGGGCGAGACGCGCTCGGGGATGTACCACTTGTGGCCGGGCGTTTGGAAGGGGTGCGTCACGCCCCAGCAATCCCCGCGGATGTCCTCCCAGTCGGGGTCTGCTTCCAGAGGGAGGAGGAGGAAAACCGTTGCAGTAGGGCGGGAGGGGGACTGGGCCAGACGCGCTCGGGGATGTACCACTTGTGGCCGGGCGTACGGAAGGGGTGCGTCAAGCCCCAGCAATCCCCGCGGATGTCCTCCCAGTCGGGGTCTGCTTCCAGGGGGAGGAGGAGGAAAACCGTTGCAGTAGGAGCGGGGTAGGTGGGACTGGGCCAGACGCGCTACACACGATTACTAGTATCATCACCATTATAACGTGTGAACGGGGGAAGAAAAAAGGTCTTGGGAGCTCGGTGAGCAGCTATTGGTCGATAGCCTGCTCGGTGAGTGGCTATTGGTCAATGGGCCTTGGGAGGCAAAAGGGGCGTGTTTGGGGGCAGGGAGCGCTGGAAAATGAGCGCTTCCTGCGTTAGGCTGGCTGCGCTGGAGGCTGGCGCGACGAGCTCATTACGAATTGTTGAGAGTCTAGAGTTGAGAGTATGGTTTCTGGACTGGTGGATCGGGCTCTGATGAGCGTCGCCAAGACTAGCCTCTCTACTGCAAGCTCCAGTTCATCTTCAAGCTCCACCAAGGCCAAGTGCCAGCCCAAGGGTTTTTAGCTTGTTGTAGGCAGGTAGGTGGTATGAAAGAAAAAGAGGTTTGAGGCAAGGTGGTCCGAGCCTCCGAGCTGATGGAGTTGGAGGAGCCGCAGTGCTCCGAGTGGATCATCGTCGATAGCTGGAGCGAGGGTCTGCTTTTGAGCTCTTGCCAGCTTTGCCCTTATTGGGGTGAGGAGGGGGAAGATTGATTGCAGGTGAGGAAGAGGAGGAAGAGGCCATCAAGTTCGTCTTCAAGGGCGTCAAGGAGGAGCAGGGCGTCGAGGCGGGAGCAGGCTTCGAGGAGATGGAGATCGACGCCGCCGACTCCGACATCAAGTTCGTCGTCAAGGAGGAGCCTAGCGACGCTGCTTCTCCCACAGCCTACTCCGGTGCCCAGGCTCCCAAGGCCTCCTCGCTCTCTGCCGCCGTCGCCGCCCCCGAGCCCTCCGAGCCCCTCGAAGCGCAGTCCCCAGAGCGCCCCGGGTCCGAGTCCCCCGAGCTCCCGGAGCCCTCAGTCTCCATGATCCACGGCTACGTGATCGATGGGTTCTTTGTTTCTTTCGATCTAAGCTCGGGTTCAGTCCCTGCTCATTACCCCCGCCTTAGCGTCCCTGCCCCTCCCCAGCCCCCTCGCATTCATCGCACCCAGACCACCATCACTCTCGATTGAGCTCCTTTTTTGTCTCTCTGGCCTCTTGCCATTTATTTCTTATGTTGACATGTTGCCGACAAATCTGGTCTTGTTTTAAAAATGAATCAAAAGAATCAATATGCACAAATAGCATTTTTGGTGAAAAACGAGTGAAAATGGTTATTTAAACTCGAAGCGCGCCTCTTGATTATCATGGCCGATTAAAAAAGTAGGATTGGAATTGGAGATTGGTTAAAGTAAGCATATTGTGGATTAGTGAAGCGGGGTTTTGCGAGTAAAATGCGCAGTGAGGGTGGCTACAATGGCTGCAAAGAGAAGGAGGAGAAGGAGGAAGATTAGAATGGAGTGGCGGTGGCAGCAGGTACAAGCTGACTGCTGCATTTCACGGCGGCGCCGGCTCCGACGTGTTCGCAAAGGCTTTGCGATATTCTGTTCTCCGTCCTGCACTTTGAAGGGCGATTAAAAGGGAATGCAGGATGTCCGCTTAGAAACTTGAAAGTAAAAGGCAAGGACCTTGTAGCGCAGCGAGCTGGTGCCGCGGAGATTGTAGGCGGGCCGGCGACGACTGGCTACCTGCTCCATGCTTTAGACAAAAGCTTAGGCTTTAGTTTGGGTAGCTGAAACTGAGCAAATTGGGCAGAGTTGGAAAAACTGGCGCGTGCCCTAGCAGCAAGAAACAAGTGGGGGTTAGGGAATGGAAGGGCTGTTTGAGATTTTTGGGCGGCAATGGCATGATACCAATTCCTTAGTCTCGTTCTTCTGCAACTGAAGGACGTTACCAGTTGATGTTTTGGATGTTGTTTCTGCCCATCGCGGGGGCGTGTTATACCAAATTTTATTGCTTGCAAAAAGAGATCAAAACAGCACTTTCAATACCTTAAAGCAAATCAAGACCAGTTTTAAAAAAACCTGATTGCATTTTAGCATAGCCACCGTGAGATCGTAAATCGGAAGGTTCGCGAACAATGGTATTGAATATGATAAAATCTTTAGAGTGTTGCCATAAAAAGCGAAATTCCGCTTGGTTAATATTAAAGCCAGCTTGTTTCACAAAACATAGGCCTTCAGTCATGTCAGAAATGGTTAATAGTACGCGCCCAAATCTTTCCCAAAAAGCCCATGGGATAATGTTAGAAATTTGAAGGTTGGTCAATCTACAATTAAACCTAATGTACCATTCATCATTGATAAGATGATACTGCTGACACTTCCACTTTGAAAACTCAAATGCATTTTGTCTATAACTTAAATAAAACTGGCAAGATCTAAGAAGCTGGTCATTAACGGTATGCACATTTGTCCTGAGAAGTCCATCCTTGTCCACGAGAGATTCATGCAGGCAGCGTACAGTTTCAATATATGGGCTGGCTCCAATGTCGGCAAGTGAAAATGGAGCGAGGTGCGAAGAGTTCATTTGCTCCAGTTTGTGGGCGATGCAAAAAGCAACCAAGTATTCGGTTCTGCGAATGAGGCAGATTTCGCAGTTGCAGCCAACTCCGCCGTTTTGCGGACATATGAGCTGTCCGTCTCTCAGCAGCCCATCGCCCTCCATATTTTGCTCCATTGGTTCACTTCTTGTTCGCTGGCTTTTTGGCTGCTGTCGATGGGGCAAAAGCAATGCTGCTTTATCGTTTGCAAAGAAACTTCTAGACTATGAAAACTTGTGAATGTCATAGAAATTGTACATTTGCAAAACTTGTCAGATAGCATGCGAGCCTGAATGAGCGAATAGTAGAAAGCATGAAAAGAATTGAAAAAAGCGAAAAGCGTTTTTAAATCGTCCTGCTCCGTTGACGGGTGGTAGTGCTGAATCATTCCGGGAGCATTCCGGGAGCATGTGGGGGGAAAGCCTCGTCTGGGTTCCACTCTTGGAACAGGTAGTTCCACACCGGCGGATCCAGCATGTTCTCCCTCTAAAATTTAGCATGAAAGATGAAATTTTAGTGTTTGAAATTTTGAAAAGAATTTTAAGAGCATACTTCAGTAGTGAAGAGATGTATCTGGTCAGGGCTCTTTAAGGCACAACTGGCAAACTTGTCAGGAGTTATCTTTTGAAGCAAAAAATCCTGTAACCAAAAGCTATACTACTTCTTTCATAGTGGTAGCAAATGGGACAATGGAAAAAGGGTGTCAAACCTGAACCATGGTTCGCATGGTCCCCTGTTCGTAATTCAGTTTGCACGAACAAGTTTTCACTCCGGCTCTGTGATTCACTTCATCGACGTAGATCAGTAGCATGAGCCTGCGCACGGCAACGTAGGTCCACCTTTTGATGGGAGTGCTGCAATTCAAATTCTGTACACTAACTGAATTTGAAAATGGGCAAAATTGAAAGGTTTTCACTAGGGGAAGACTTTGTCGTACCACATGTTGAGACGTTTTCCGTAAACCTGGGTTTGGTAAACAAAATAGAGCTTCATGGACGGTAGTCATGCAAAATATTCTAAACCAGATTTAACTGGCAAGAGTATTGATTGACAAGTGGAACAAGAAAATTGTTTATTGCACAAACACAAATGCAATACAAAATGCGCTTTTTAAATATGAATGTACATGAAAATGCTTTTCCAAGTAACAGCCGTAAAAACAAAGTTTTTTTTGGTAATTTGTTTTTAAAATTTTTATGATAAATTTTTTAATTTGAAATTTTTTTGGATTTTTAAGGCTGTTGCCTTAAAAGCCGACATAGGGGAACCCATGGACCACACCAAACTCTGGCCAGTCTTCCTTCTTCTTCTCCCGCTCCTCCTTCTCCTCCTTCTCCTCCTTTTCCTCCTCCTTTTCCTTCTTCTCCTCCTCCTTCTCCTCCTTCTCCTCCTTCTCCTCCTCCTTCTCCTTTTCTTCCTTCAAAGAACACCCATTTCAAATAATCACTTGAAGCAGATTGCTTTTACCTCCTTCTTTTGGCTAGGAACTATCAGAATTGCGGTTTTCTTGACACCGCCTTTAAACATCGTCATCAGCACGGGCAGAGCTTCCTTTGAACCAGTCAAAAATAAAGGGGCTATTATTTGACTTGATTAAAATTAACCAGAATGGTTGGAGATGAGGGTGGTGAGGAAGGCGGAGTGAAGAGGTCAAAGAAGTTGCCGCTGCAGATGGTGTCGGCGTTTTCTGGGACAGCGTTGACGCCCACCTCCCATGCAAACTCGACGTCCTTGTACACCTCTTTCAGCTCCTTTTCCAATTCTTCCTCGTCCAACCATCCCTCCTCCTCCTCTTCCATCCACCTCTCCTCCTTCTTCTTCTCCTCCTCCTCCTCCTCCTTCTCCTCCTTCTCCTCCTCCTCCTTCAAAGCACACCCATTTCAAATAATCATTTGAAGCAGTTTGCTTCTACCTCCTCCTTTTGCCTTGGCTCCATCAGCATTGAGCATTCCTTGGCACCACCCGCAATACTCGAAGTCAGCATGGGCGGAGCTTCCTTCAAACCACTCAAAAATGAAGGGGCTGGTAATTGATTTGATTGAAATGAACCAGAATTGTTGGAGATGGGGGTGGTGAGGGGGGCGGGGTGATGAGCCAAAAGCAGCCGTCGATAATTTCCGTGCTCATTTTAACGTTCTGCCGCTTGGCTAACTCAAAGACCTTCTGCTCCTCCTTCTTCTCCTCTTTCATCTCCTCCTTCTTCTCCTCCTTCTTCTCCGTCTCCTCCTCGTTCCATGTCTTTGCCTTTACCAACTTTATTCCTCCATTTCCAAAAATGGTTTGAGGGCTTGAAAAAGTAACTTACAAGAGGGGAGGGCAGGGTGGCTGTTATGCGTTTGATTAGAATCGTGTTGAGAGCGGCCCGCGTGAAGAGAGAGATCACGCCTCGCATGTACTGGTACACGCCTTCCTTGCCTCTACTCACCACCTCCTGCAATTTATATCCGTATAGATAAATTTGAGTTCTATGCAAATCTTAAAATTACATCCTGCAGTGCAAGGTATTCATCCACCACATTCATCCGGTCAAAGTCGGGGGCAAATTCGTTCAGTCGCAAAAAGACGTAGGTGACAAAGGTGAAAAAGTCCAGGCACACGAGTTCGGAGTTCTAAAAATTAGGGTTGGTTGTTTAAATTTTACACATGTTCTGCTAGTCAAGGTCTAAACGATAGAGTGAAGGTATTGAAAAATAGATTTGTTGCTTGCATTGTTTGCGACCATGTCTTCCACGTGCTCTTCTTTCGCGAAAGGGTTGTTGTTGGCCCGGCTTTCCTTGCTTTGCCCCTTCTTGCAGCTCAGCGACTTCGACTCGCTCATTGTACTTGAATCTTGCTCTAGAGCTTGTAAAATGAGATTTCCTAAAAGGCATTTGATTGGAAAAGAAAGTATATATTTTGGCCAAGATAAAGCCAGTTGTAAATCATATTTGACACTGCTTTTTGAAAAATTTACTTGCATCAATCCAAACAAATGTTTCAAAAATAGGCAAAAACATTTCAAAACAGTTAATGTGCTTGAACACATGCTTGTGCAAGCTGAAAAAGTGTGTGCAAAAGGTGAAAAAGTGCGCAACATAGAATGGTTAGTTTGGTGGTCCTCTTCTATTTCTTCGTGTGCACCAGCTGCTCCATTTTTATGCAGCATTCCTGCAATGTGGCTGCAACATTGATAGGTCTCGAAGCGTCCATGCCTGTGCCCTTTTCCGTTTCGTTGGCTTGTTGCTGTTGAGCTGCTCTTCCTTCTGAAAAGGTGGAGAAAGAAGAAACGCAGTTTGAGGAGGTGCAGGGCATGTTAGGATCGGGGCTGCGAGCATGACTGGAGATGGTGATCATTGAATGGGGACGATGATGGACGATGAATTGAGGCGGAGGCGTTTGGAATCCCGATCTCATCGACTCACGGTCCACCATCATTCCGTTCAGCTCCTAAAAAAGCTTTCGTTTGCCTCACTTTTAATTCGAATGCAATCCTCTCAAAATATGACTGAAACTTGGACGATCCTTTTGTACTGATCAGATTGAAGCAGCTGCTGCGTTTGACGGATAAACTGCTCGCAAAAGTAGTCTTCCCGCGGATCGGTTTTCTGAAAATGCCTTTACAATATGCAAAAGTGCAATAAGCTCAGAGCACTTACATTCGCTATTCACTATGGTGAGGGTTACCTGAATATGTTGGGTAAAACCAGGTATGGAGGCATCTACTTTACAAAAATTTCCAAGTGGGTAGAAAAATGATCGTTTTAGATATTGATTTTTTCAAATTATCGCATGTATATTATCTTACCGGAAATTAAGCCTAGTAATCAATATTGAAGTGCGCGTTTTAAAATTATACTTGATACATTGGTGTTTCAAATAAAGCTCAAAGCAAAAAGGTTGTGTAGGCAATCTCAGCATTCATAGTAAAGCGAAACCGCCCACTAAATAGGCATGAAGGGCCGGCTTGCCGGGTTCCTGGATTTCCAAAATACAGTGAGGAATTGGTTGCCGGTACCTTTGGGTTGGTACTATGAGCGTCCCCATCAATGAATGCTAAATCTACTACTTCTGAACCAGGTAAGCAAATTTTAACTTGCTAATTGTCCTGGTCGGGATTAGCGCTTTGGCAGCACTTCGTTTGCACTCACAGCAGTCGTAATAGACTGCTAGAAGTGGCTGTCCGCACGCCATTGCACCCAAGGCGTGCCATGTTTCACTCACAATGCAAGAGCACTGACGGCTCCCACAAAGTAATTCCTTTTTTCCAAAACGAATTTTGAATATATAATATATCTTATTTAGTATATAATTTTTGTTAGATTGATAATAAATAATTGCCAAGAGGTCAAAAGTAAAAAATAGAAAAGGCGCATACCTGAATGGGAGGCAGATTGAGAGGCTCCTGAAGGTTGTCCATTAGCTCCAGCCCTTGCTGCACCCAGAGGAAGATTTGTTTCCCGATGATCACGGATTCCTGAAGATACTCATTTTTGGTAACACAAAGAACTGACAATAAATTGGGAAACTTGCCTTTCGCATTTGCATTTGGCAGCGTCTGGTTAGCATAGCCCCGTCGCTCATGTTGGGTCGGAAGGGGAGACGTCGAGTAGGAGCTCTTACGTGATCGCTGTTGGTGCCTTCACCGAGCAGCTCCACCAGCTCGGGCTCCGGCGTGATGGATGGGGACCGATGCTCTGGTCGCAGGGAGAGCTGCTTGTGTCCCTGCGACAGCTTGCGTCGCTTGCGCACTGGCTGGATGACATCCTCCAACTCCTTCTCTCCGACAGCCTCTTTCTCCGAATCCGGAATCCTCCAGCTCATGTCCTGCAGTACCAGCATGCCGCTCTGTCTCTGCTTTTGGATCTTTGCCCCAACTGCTCACCTTGTAGTCCAAACTGCTTTCTTGCTCCATCAACTCCCACTTCTTGTCCATAGCCTTGATCCGGTCCTCGATGCTCTTCGGCCAAGACATATTCACTGCTACTACTGTTTCCTAACAATCCAAGCTTTCTTTTAAAAGAAAATTTCTCAACTGTTTGAAAAAAGTTCTTGATTGGTTTTTAAACCAGGGTAGTAGTTTAATTGAACAAAAACCGTTTTTTTTGAAAAGATTTTATTAGTCAAAAACAAGAAACATGACAAAGCAAGCAAAAATGTCAATAATAAAATTTACAAAAAAATGCAAGACATATTCAACAATTTAGCATTCAACAGCAACAGTCAACATTCAACAGACCGATATAAAACCTAGATGGATTCCTCGTGGTCAGTCGTCTCATTGGTGCCATCGGAAACGTCCATACAGTCTGGGCTTTGAGAGGAAAGGGAGGTATCCTGCTGGGGCTGCTGCTGAGAGGATGGGGAATTCAAGTTAGAGGAGCTGGGCGCATTGGGAGGGGCCAGATCCTGAAACTGTTGTCGCACCGCGTCGATGTCCGCTGCTTCAGACGGAGTCTCTTCAGGATACAGAGAGTTCACGGGCACGTCATCCTGCCAAAATAATCGTAATTAATTAAAATATATTTAAATTTATTTTGTTGTTAAATTGTAATTTATAAAATTAAAAATAAAAAAGAATTTAAACCACATAGGTGCTGAGGGAGGTTGCAAAATCCGGGAGTTCGAAAGAAGCTGGATCCAGATTTGCGCCCATTCGTCTCTGCTGCTCCTGCCAATTGATCAATCATTTAGATGGTAAGCAAAATGAAGGATTTGTCAGAAACCTGCAGAAACTGGACAGACCGACGGGTGATGTCGGTGACCAAGGGGCTCGTGAAGAACTCGCTGAACATGTCCGCCAGTGACGCCTGCCAGTGCACTCCGCAGAATTCCCCAGCCAGCAATTCCTGGTAAAACAATGTTTCGATTTAACTCGAGCATTTATTATTTTTCGTAAATCAAATAATAAAGCAAACACAAAAATAATGCAAAAGTGAAATAAGTAAAAAAGAAAAACCTCCTGGGCAATTTGGACAAAGTTTGAGAAGTTGGTGGTTTGGGTGAATGTGTCCAGGTTGACGGCCATGGACTTGATCGTGCAGAGCAGGCTCAGCATCAGCTGCGTGGACAGGAAGATCGCTCGCCCCTCTTGCAGTCGTTGGAACAGAGCATTTCGTTGCTCTGCCAGTGGATCAGCTGGATCCACTGGAGGAAGCTCTCCCTCCGCCTCGATCTCGGGCTCCTCGTCTGGAATGGCGTAGGCCGGGACCTGATTGCGGACACCTTCATCAT
>JASANA010011644.1:0-10269 GCA_030248095.1 Ptycholaimellus sp. GST1_10
TCAAGGTGGAATGTGCAGCCCAATCCTATTTACTATGTACATAAATTCCCTTGCTGAGATTGTTAATGCTGAATGTGTCATTGTAGCTAACTGAAGAACCAACCACAATTGTGGATCCAATTTGTACGACCTACCACATTGTGGCTAACTAAAGAACTAACCACAACTGTGGACCCAATTTGCACAACCTACCACACTGTGGCTAACTGAAGAACTAACCACAATTGTGGATCCAATTTGCACGACCTAGCACATTGTGGCTAACTGAAGAACTAACCACTATTGTGGATCCAATTTGCATGACCTACCAAATTTTAGCTTACTGAAGAACCAACCACAATTGTGGATCCAATTTGTACGATCTACCACATTGTGGCTAACTGAAGAACTAACCACAATTGTGGATCCAATTAGCACGACCTACCACATTGTGGCTAACTGAAGAACTAACCACAAATGTGGATCCAATTTTTGTGACCTACCACATTGTGGCTAACTGAAGAACCAACTACAATTGTGGATCCAATTTGTACGACCTACCATATTGTGGCTATCTGAAGAATTAACCACAACTGTGGATCCAATTTGCACGAACTACCACATGGTGCCGAGCTGAAGAACTAACCACAATTATGGATCCAATTTGCACGACCTACCACATTGTGACTAACTGAATTCTTAACCACAATTGTGGATCCAATTTGCACGACCTACCACATTTTGACTAACTTAAGAACTAACCACAATTGTGGATACAATTTGCACAACCTACCATATTGTGGCTAACTTAAGACCTAACCACAATTGTGTATCCAATTTGCACGACCTACCATATTGTGGCTAACTTAAGAACTAACTACAAAACTGAAGAACTAACCACAACTGTGGATCCAATTTTCAGGGCCTACCAAATTGTAGCTAACTGAAGAACTAACCACAATTGTGGATCCAATTTGCACGATCTACCATATTGTGGCTAACTGAAGAACTAACAACAACTGTGGATCCAATTTGTACGACCTACCACATTGTGGCTAACTGAAGAATTAACCACAATTGTGGATCCAATTTGTACGACCTACCACATTGTGGCTATCTGAAGAATTAACTACAATTGTGGATCCAATTAGCATGACCTACCACATTGTGGCTAACTGAAGAACTAACAACAACTGTGGATCCAATTTGTACGACCTACCACATTGTGGCTAACTGAAGAATTAACCACAATTGTGGATCCAATTTGTACGACCTACAACATTGTGGCTATCTGAAGAATTAACTACAATTGTGGATCCAATTTGCACGATCTACCATATTGTGGCTAACTGAAGAACTAACAACAACTGTGGATCCAATTTGTACGACCTACCAAATTGTAGCTAACTGAAGAACCAACCACAACTGTGGATCCAATTTGTATGACCTACCACATTGTGGCTAACTGAAGAACTAACCACAACTGTGGATCCTATTTGCACAACCTACCACACTGTGGCTAACTGAAGAACTAACCACAATTGTGGATCCAATTTGCACGACCTAGCACATTGTGGCTAACTGAAGAACTAACCACTATTGTGGATCCAATTTGCATGACCTACCAAATTTTAGCTTACTGAAGAACCAACCACAATTGTGGATCCAATTTGTACGACCTACCACATTGTGGCTAACTGAAGAACTAACCGGCCGGGGCACCTCACACGGGGGGAGCCCGTCAAGAAGGGGCCGGGGGACGGAAAAAAAAACAACTGTGGACCCAATTTGCACAACCTACCACACTGTGGCTAACTGAAGAACTAACCACAACTGTGGATCCAATTTTCATGACCGTGAATCATGCTTCAATTCAATTGAGGACAAAAAATTGCCGCCTGCTTATAAATGACCAGTGGAGTTTTTAGATGGACAAAACCAATGAAATTAACATGTTAAAATTCAAATCAAAATAAATCACGATTGTTTTACAACTTGTCTATTTCTTTTTAATGATTGAAAATTCATAAGCTTCTTATGCTGTAGCATTTTATTCTTGTCGGTTAATCATTAAGAAGTTATGGCTAACAAATTTCTAAAATTGAGTAGTACGGTGTGGGGCCATTGCATGAGGAGAGCTGAATCTATTATATCATCATGTTCAAGTCTCTTGGAACATCTATCGGCAGCTTGTGGTCACCTAGCAGCAGAGTGTGTCATTGGCTTTGTTTTTCAGTAGGGTGAAGAAAATAGAATTGTGGGCTGAATAGTGTCTTCTAATGCTTCATTTGTACTTAGTTACTGCTCAAGACAGCAATGATTTGCTAACGGCTGGGAATTGTACGGCAGACCTTGATTTAGATAATTGCCAATTTTGCAGCTCAGAGGGTCTGTGGTTTTTTATCCAATTTTAAAAGTATGCACAGATATATAATCATGTCTTAAAAATACTTGCATACTTGCAATAATTGACATTAATAATTGACAAAAAATCAGCCAATCTGGAGAACTTTTCATTTTGGTAAAATGACTCAAATATCAAAATTTCGAAATTAATCATTTTTGACTGCAAAGTGGGCTGAAGGGGCCCGCTTCGGGGTCCTTACAAGCTGATCACTTTTGTCCGTATATATATGAGACTTGCGTTTTTAGTTCACAATTCTTATATTACGATTCCAAATATGTGCTTACTTCTGAAATTGATGTAGAAACCATGGACTTACTCTATTGACTGACATCAAGAAAGCAAGAATGGCATTGACTTCTGAAGCCCACTTTTCAACCCGCTATATACCCCCATTATAAAAATATAATACTTTTCCTTCCATATTATAAATGATTATAAAACGTTATAAATCTTTATAATCTTCTTGTTTCATTACATTGTTGCCAAATCGGAGGCTGGAGCCAGGATCGTTGTGGTAGCAGTGGTGTGCAGGGGGAAAAATAGTGGTACTTAGAAAATTCCAAGTGACTCATGGCCTTTCCAAGTTACATTTCCATTGACAAGTTCACCTGCAGCAGTGACAGAGATTCACTCAGCCATGGCCTGCTTTGTGAATTTCACTTCGACGCCTTCTGCGACTATGCTGCAAAGGAATTGAAAATTGACTTTGAGTCTATTTTCAATATCTACTCTTTGCCAGCAACATCGCAGCTCCGAGTTTCACACTATCCTTGGACGGATGTTGTGAAACTCTCCATGTCACTGATGACGTCAAAGAACGTCATTGCCCCCAACATCGCTGCAACAGGATCGAAAATGAACTGAAATGTTACTTTTCAAATCAAGAACGTATTCGATGATTTCACTTTATCCTACTGGATTTTGTGAAATCATTTCTTGCTGGCAATCAAGATGAGAAATGACATCACTGCTTGGGCATCAAAAATTAACAGCAAAGTTTCTTTTCATGCCATCTTCACAAGCATCGTCACCAGGAATTTCATTATCCTTGATCAGATTCTGAAATTCCCCCTAGCTGCCAGCCAACCAGCAAAATTCCGACTTTACTGCTCGAGTTTGAAAATTGGCTGCTGTCAATTTTCAAGGCTCACTGCTGCCTGCTGCAATCCTCACTGGCCAACGTCCGTTTACCAAATCCCTTTCGGATTCTGTAAACTTCAGAGCATGCTGGAGAGAAAAGGACAAGACCAATTCAGAATCGGCCTCTGTCTTTCAGCACTGTCAGTCAAGATTTACGAATATCTTATGATGACATAAATCTTTGAACAAAAAACTGGAAGACAAGCGACGAAACCGATTCAGAATCGGCCTCTACTCTCCCCTGGTCGTCAACGACTCTGGCGAGCACAGATCCATGGACTCCGTCCACTGCAGCTTCTGCGACTTTCCGATCGTCTGCAACCCCAGCCTGCTCGTCATCGGCTAGAAGGACTACTTCATGGGCAGCATCAACTGCGAGCGCAATGCATTCAAGGCCTTCGTCCTCTGTGCACGCTCCAACACTGATGCTGGCCACAAAGGCTCCAGCAAGGGACCTTTGACATCAGCCTTCTACCTGTCTCTGAAGACAACACAACTTTCTGGACGACTAGCGCTGCTTTCACTATGGCTTCATGGACGGCAACAGCTACATCCTGATCATCGCGGCCTGCAACAAGTACGGCATTGTGGACGGCATCCACTGCGACCTCTGCCACTTCCAGCGCGCCTTCAGCAATAGACAGCTGGCCTCCAAGACTCCGTTCTGATCAACTGCAGCCACTGCTTCCTGCTTCGCTCTCTGCTCCAGCATCAAGCAGACCAAGTTCAAAATCTTCGCCGTCTTCAACCTCTGCGACTGCATGAATGCATAATGCTTCATGGAGCTCTGCCCACTGGAAGCCGTCCTCTACAGACCCAGGCACTGCCAATCCACTTGCCCTCCTCATTACTCCGCCCAGCAGTACGAGGTTGGCAGTGTACTTGGCCTACGGGAACCTGGACTGCTTCCTGATCAGCTTCCGCCAGCACACTGATGAATTGTTCAAATACAGTCAATTCATCGTCTGCAAAGACTTTGCACTATCTACTAAAATATGCAAATCTTAACCTCACTTCTCTTTCTTGACGACTCCAAAATGGCCAGAGTTCAGCTAAAGCCTTAAAGTCTATGCACCTTGTCTATGCCTTTTCGGAGCGGCCAACTTGGAAAGCACAATGAGCTTTGCGATTTGCCTTGGCAACCAAATCGCTGCCCTGCCTCTCCAGTTCACCACCCAACCTGTAATCCCGAGCTGCATTAATGATGACCTGGTTGTCATCCCGAGCTACGCCTTCTCATTTGCAGCTGTCAACCCGAGTCATCTGTGCATCTGTCATCCCAAGCTGCGTTCACACTGACACACCTGTCATCCCGAGCTGCATTCTTTTCAGCGCAGCGGACAGAGATTCACTCAGCCATGGCCTGCTTTGTGAATTTCACTTCGATGCCTTCTGCGACTATGCTGCAAAGGAATTGAAAATTGATTTGAGTCAATTTTCAATATCCGCTCTTCACCAGCAACATTGCAGCTCCAAGTTTCATGCTATCCTTGGACGGATTTTGCAAAACTATCCACGTCACCAATGACGTCAAAGCATGTCATTGCCTCCAACATCGCTGCAATGGGATCGAAAATAAACTGAAAAGTTCCTTTTCAAATCAAGAACGTATTCGATGATTTCACTTTATCCTACTGGATTTTGTGAAATCATTTTTGCCGGTGATCAAGATGAGAAATGACATCACTGCTTGGGCATCGAAAATTAACTGCAAAGTTTCATTTCATGCCGTCTTCACAAGCATTGTCACCAGGAATTTCATTATCCTTGATCAGATTCTGAAATTCCCCCTAGCTGCCAGCCAACCAGCAAAAGTCCGACTTTACTGCTCGAGTTTGAAAATTGGCTGCTGTCAATTTTCAAGGCTCACTGCTGCCTGCTGCAATCCTCACTGGCCAACGTCCATTTACCGAATCCCTTTCGGATTCTGTAAACTTCAGAGCATGCTGGAGAGATGGGACAAGACCAATTCAGAATCGGCCTCTGTCTTTCAGCACCGTCAGTCAAGATTTACGAATCTCTTATGATGACATAAATCTTTGAACAAAAAACTGGAAGACAAGTGACGAAACCGATTCAGAATCGGCCTCTACTCTCCCCTGGTCGTCAACGACTCTGGCAAGCACAGATCCATGGACTCCATGCACTGAGGCTTCTGCGAATTTCCGATTGTCTGCAAACCCCAGCCTGCTCGTCATCGGCTAGAAGGACTACTTCATGGGCAGCATCAACTGCAAGCATAATGCATTTAAGGCCTTTGTCCTCTGTGCATGCTCCAACACCAACGCTGGCCACAAAGACTCCAGCAAAGAACCTTTGACATTCACCTTCTACCCATCTCTAGAGACAGCGCAACTTTCTGGATGACTAGCACTGCTTTAACTATGGCTTCATGGACAGCAGCAGCTGCATCCTGATCATCGCGGCCTGCGACAAGTACGGCATTGTGGATGGCATCCACTGCGACCTCTGCCACTTCCAGCCCGCCTTCAGCAATAGACAGCTGGCCTCCAAGACTCCATTCTGATCAACTACAGCCACTGCTTCCTGCTTCGCTCTCTGCTCCAGCATCAAGCAGACCAAGTTCAAAATCTTCGCCATCTTCAACCTCTGCGACTGCATGAACGCGTACTGCATCATGGAGCTCTGCCCACTGGAAGCCGTCCTCTCCAGACCCAGGCACGGCCAATCCACTTGCCCTCCTCATTACTCCGCCCAGCAGTACGAAGTCGGCGGTGTACTTGGCCTACAGGAACCTGGCCTGCTTCCTGATCAGCTTCCACCAGCACACTGACGAATTGTTCAAATACAGTCAATTCGTCATCTGCAAAGACTTTGCCCTATCTACTAAGATATGCAAATCTTAACCTTGCTTCTCTTTCCCGATGACTCCGAAATGGCCAGGGTTCAGCTAAATCCTAAAGTCTACGCACCTCTTCTATGCCTTTTTGGAGTGGCCAACTTGGAAAGCACAATGAGCTTCACGATTTGCCTTGGCAACCAAATCGCTGCCCTGCCTCTCCAGTTCACCACCCAACCTGTAATCCAAAGCTGCATTAAGAGAAACTTTATATAAGGCTTTAATAGTTGGTGGAAAAGTTTTTTTGATCATTTTTGACAAACCTACTAGGTGAATAGAGCAGGTTTTTGTGATCTCAATGCCGTTTACCTCATCGATTTTAACCCTTCCTGGGCCGAGTTATGGGCAAAAACATGATATGAATAAATTTCATTCGTAAATTTTGTAATATTTGGTTTTAAGATACATTTTGGTTTACTAAAGCAGAAAATTATAAAGTTTAACATACGTTTTTGGTATCATTAGAAAGCTAATAAAACGCTCTAAATGGTGCAATAATTTATTTGGCATGTTTTAACCAAAACTGGTCAGAAACATGAGCTTATGTTACAAAAACACAAAATTGGAACTAACAAAATATAACATTTCATGATATTCCTCAACAAAAATATTCAAAACGCACCCCAGCGGACATTCTGACCTTATTCCGCAAGTTCTTAGCTTCATTTTGGTACCCATAACATTGCACAACTCGATGGCCAAATCGAACCACAAATCAATCTTTGTTGTCAACTCTACTTTTGAGCCTATGTTATAACATAGGACGTTTTTTGAATGGCAAAAAAGTCTCACTAAAAAACTTCTAACATTTTACTGCTTGAACTCTGCTCCATATCCTAATCAGAGCAGTTCAGCCTACCTCTTAGCTAGGTATCAATGCAAAAATATCGATTGTTTTCCTCTTTATTATGAATTAATAGCCCCAAAGATTCAGGGCAAGTCCAGATTTGGCCCTATGTTATAACATAGGCCAAAAATGGCCAAAAATTTTTTTGCTTCAAAAATTGGAGCAAATGCCCTAAAAAAAAATAAATAATATAATAAAAAAATATTTTATATAGAAAAAATAAAATAAAATAATATTATAAAAATATTAGGATATTTAAAGAAAAAGAAAAGGCAAAAGGAGGAAAAAAAAAGAGAAAAAAAAAAAAAAAAAAAAAAAACAAAAAAACAAAAGAAAAAAAAACCAAAAAAAAAAAAAAAAAACCCACACAAAAAAAAAAAAAAAAAAACAAAAACAAAAAAAAAAAAAAACAAAAAAAAAAAACCAAAAAAAAAAATGAAGCTAAGAACTTGCGGAATAAGGTCAGAATGTCCGCTGGGGTGCGTTTTGAATATTTTTGTTGAGGAATATCATGAAATGTTATATTTTGTTAGTTCCAATTTTGTGTTTTTGTAACATAAGCTCATGTTTCTGACCAGTTTTGGTTAAAACATGCCAAATAAATTATTGCACCATTTAGAGCGTTTTATTAGCTTTCTAATGATACCAAAAACGTATGTTAAACTTTATAATTTTCTGCTTTAGTAAACCAAAATGTATCTTAAAACTAAATATTACAAAATTTACGAATGAAATTTATTCATATCATGTTTTTGCCCATAACTCGGCCCAGGAAGGGTTAAAATCGATGAGGTAAACGGCATTGAGATCACAAAAACCTGCTCTATTCACCTAGTAGGTTTGTCAAAAATGACCAAAAAAACATTTCCACCGGTTTTTATCATTTGTTTAAAGGCTTATATATAACGTCTCTTAATGATGACCTGGTTGTCATCCCGAGCTACGCCTTCTCATTTGCAGCCATCAACCAGAGTCATCTGTGCAGCTGTCATCCCGAGCTGCATTCACACTGACGCACCTGTCATCCCGAGCTGCATCATTTTTTATCGCAGCCATCAACCCGAGTCACCTGCGCACCCATCATCCTGAGCTGCATTGCATTGACTCGGCCGTCATCCTGAGCTGCGTTCAGCATGACATGGTTGTCATCCCGAGCTGCATCTTCTCATCGCGGCCGTCAACCCGAGTCACATACACAGCCGTCATCCCGAGCTGCGTCACACTGACTCAGATGTCATCCCGAGCTGCATTTTTTCAGCGCAGTGGTTAAACCAACCAACATGTCCACCATCGTCAGAAGCAAGCAGAAAGTATCTTACCTTCCCACACTGCCCTTGAAAGGCCTCATAACTCATCGATGCCAATGACAAAATTAACGTGGCCAGAGGCCTTTACGCCCTCCCTCCTGCACCAGCTTGCACCAGGCGCATCCGCATTGCCAGCCTCGCAAGTCCGCCAGCCATGACACCACGATACCCTTCAACCTCACTTCATCCCTCAAACCCTCCCTCATCCAGTGCTGTAAGGTAAAACGATTTTTGATTCCAATTCACTTTCCACCCCATGCCAAAATCATTTACTCCACTTTTTTTGCACCTCCGCCATTGCCCAAAAATTGCAATTCACCTTTATACTTTATTTCACTTTTTTGCCCATTTTTTGACCTTTTTTACATCAGTTCTACTTTTTCGCTCAAAAATGCCAGTGTGAGCTTTAAAAAGTCTCGAAATACCTTGGATTTGCTTGAATACGCATGCACACAGCTTGGCAGAGGATAGAAATGCGCAGTCAGCAAGGAAAGCATTGCCAACCCTGATTCAGCAGGGCAGCAGAGGCAGCCGTCTGTTGTGCCTGTCGTCTGGCGAACAACTCCTCCATGTCAGACACCTAGTGTCACCTCCTCGCAGACTTTTAGCAACCTAGAATGGTCCCTCACACCCTTTTTCCCCTACAATCCCCTACAAATAGGCCCCTCATCCCTACATCTCCTCATTCGCTGCAGTGTTCAAGAGAAGAAGAAGAGAAGAGGAGAAGGATGTCTGCCCGCAGTCACCTCACCGAGCTCCAGCTGCACCTCGAGGACATGGAGCTGGATGTGGAGAACGCTCAGGGCCAGCTATTCTCCCTGGCCAACTCCGTGGAGAAGGCCATTGGCGCCGTCAAAGGACTCAAGGTCACCACCTATGAGGAGAGCGACTCCGATGATGGCAACTCTGATGAGTCCGATGACAACCACATCCCGCCACCCTCTCTGCCCTACCAGCCCTTCAGGCCGCCTCCGCCACCCCCCACCCCAGCGCATCCCAAGCAGGAGTCCAAGGACACCAACGAGGAGACGGACGGCTTCCAGGACCCCAACGACAAGCCGGCCAACGTCAACGCGGACAAGGCCACCAACAACGGATTCAAGGTGCCCAAGATCGAGCCGGAGGACATCGTGGCGCCGGAGGACAAGGCCAACAATGTCCCCCTCAACATCACCCCGCTCGCCGGCCCCAGGAGGGTAGAGAACGAACCATCCACGGAAGCAGGAGGCTAGGCGGGAGAAGCGGCATAGTAGGTTGTTGATCGGGCGGGTCTGAGCAATGGCCGTCATGATGGCGCGGTGCCTGCGGTGGAGGAAGCAGACGAAGCGGTAGACGAAGAAGGCGGCCTCCCTGTCGTCCAGCGCTTCGATGATGGCAGGGCCTTGCTCCTCCTCGTGCTCCTCGTGTGCGGCGTAGAGCTTGCCTGTCTCCTCGTTTCCACCCTCGTCCTCCTCCTCATAAAGATGTAAAGTAAAAAGGGAAACCTTTGTAGGCCTTTAGGATGGCCTCTGCCAGCTGGGGGTAGTCCTCGGCATGATGGCGCATGAAGTGCAGGTAGAGGTTGGAGAGAGAGCCTGCATTGTCCTGCATGGAGTCGCAGACCTTCCCCTCAGCATCTGGATCTGGTACTGCGCAGGTCGTCTTCCCTCCTGACAGCGTCCACCACACTTTAAGGATGATATCAGGGCCCGAGTCCCAGTATATGAAATGAACCAAGAACGACCATAGA
>JASANA010011645.1:0-25804 GCA_030248095.1 Ptycholaimellus sp. GST1_10
AAATGACCTCTTCGAAGTCACCCGAGGAGAGTGTGAGTGCCTGGGTCTCCGCCAAAACATTGGCCGGCATATCCTCGACGGACTCTCCCAAAAGCTGGGCACTGGGCGTGGTGGCCGGCGATGAAGCTTGCGTGGACCCATCCCCAGCCTCACTCGTCTCCTGACTGTCAGTCTGTCAGCACTTAGCAGCCGCCATGAATCTGCCAGCTCTAGGCCCAACCTGGGAAAGAGAGAGCGGAGAACGATTCGACTCTTATGCACCCTGCAGATGCTGCCCGCAGCCATCAGCGCCATTGCACCACTCTCCAGGCCTGCTTCGCGCAGGTCATCCTGTGTAGCCTTGCCAGCAATCTTGGACGCCTCATGAGGTGATGGAAGGAAATACGTCCAGATGGCGTCCAGTGGAGGCAAGGTAGTCCTCCTTGAGCCTGGGCAGGCTGAGGCCCTCGGGGCCCAACAGACGCTCCACCTCCTCCTCCACACTCTTCAGCTCCCGTACTCCCTTTGCCATTTATGCCATCTACTTTTGCGGAAGGAGTAAATAAGCTGGCGGACATTGTGGGTGGGAGGTGAAGGCTCGCTGGGGATGCCAGGGAGTGGGATGGAGGCGGCGTTGATGAGCTGGGCACGGCCTCGACCTCGTCTTTTCGGTTGAACATCAGTAGCACCAATCCGGGCGCCAATCCAGCCATTGGAGATGGAGGCTGACGAAGTCTGGCTGCTCAAATCCACAGCACTACGCAACTCCGGGTCATCGCCTGCAAACAGTAGTCCTCCTCTTTTGCTAGCTACACAGCCAAGCGAAGGAAGATATGAAATGGGTGAAAATTTTGAGAAATTAGGAAATTTTACTCAAGGTTGGAGGCGCTGAGTTTCTAAGCGTTTCAACGCCAGCCAAGGCAGCAGAATGACCATTCAGGAAGGTATTCGCTTCAATATTCCTTTCGCTTTCCATTGAAAGCTACGAATTGACTGGTATGACTGAACCAGGGGGTGGAAGTGCGACAGACGGTGACTGCACTGCTTCTGCTGTCTTTAGCCTTGAGCTGAAAATTAAGTGCCATCAATTTTTCGCTTTTCTCCTCAATCTCTCTTGCCTGTCTTCTGCCGAGCTCTGTTGTTGGCCATAGTTGAGCTTTGGAGTGGAATAGGAGGCACACCCACCTCGTCCACCTGTCCATTTCAAAATCAGTTCAAAGCAAAGAGACAAGAAAACGAAAACCTCTAAGAGCTCGAGCGCGACTCCGAGCAGTGTTGCTGGCAGGAGCCTGGGTGCTGAGACCCGGCCCTTTCCCCTTCGACGCTATGAAACGAGGCTTTTCCTCTCGTTCACTTGGCGGCTAATTAGATGGAGGCGCACTGCTTTTGGTTCTGTTGATGATGGCCCGGAGATGTTGAACATCGGGGTCGTTGCCGGCCTTCCAATGCTGGCCATGCTGGTACGCCTGTAACTCCCACATGCTCCTGTTTGCAGCAGTATTGTGCAGTATTGTAAAGAACCTTGTCCTGGTGCTGCAAGTACCTAAGGACATCCTGCATCCCGCCGATCCCATACTCCCCGTACGGGACGTTTCGTTTGTAGAGGTCCTCAAGGCAGAATCACATACTTCAAGCACCAGATCAGAGGATGCATACCCTGTAGTCCACCTCGAGCTCCCTAGGGGTACGCCCGCTGGGCTTGCTGGAGAGAAAGCTGTAGACGACCTTTCCCAGATCTTCCAGTCTTTTCTCCACCATTGCCGTCATTTTTTCTAATCCTTTGGGCTAGTCCCAAGAAAAAAGAGGAGGCCGCTCTTCTACGTATGAGGGCGGGTGCAGGAAAGAGTGCGCGAAAGATGTAGTGACTTCCCGAACCAGGCGGGCCACAGGACTGGCGCCCTCCTGTCCCCCTCCGCGCAGTTTCTCCACCCCTCCTTCTGGTCGCTCGTGATAAGGGTTGGGCGACCAGCATGCGAACTTGCACATCACTTCCTTTCTTCCACTTTCTTCTCAACACGACTACGAACATTTTCTGAAATTCCGCCAAGGCGATGTTCCTTTGAATATTTTATTCAATTATATGATTTTACCAATATTTCACTGCATTAGTTTATTTCCAATATTTTACATTTTTAAAAGTATCTTTCAGAAACTGCAACAAATTGAACAGGACATTTGAATATCATATGAAAACGGTAAGAATGTAATGACCATGTAAGAATGCAACTATTAAATTATTGTTTTGTCTGAGTTCTTCATTTCTTTCAGGCTAGAGCATAATACTTCTTATCTTACCAAAATAAGCAAAAAGAGCGCTCAATAGCAGCAGATCACACAAAAATCTTGCAAAGCCCTCAAAAGACGAAACCACTAACACTAGCGACTGGAACTAGGGAAAGCCATGCAGCTGCTTCAATGCCAATCAGAAAAAGCCACGCAGTATCACAAGGAGATTGTGGAAGGTTTGAGAGAGAATCAATCTACCCCGACTAGGCAGCCAGCCAAGTGTCGGTCGCCCAAAGGGCCGCAAAATAGTCCTTGTTCCTGGACTCCAGCACCTCCTGGTCCTCCTGGTGCGCGTCCAGGAAGCGGGGGATGAGGCTCCGGTAGCCCTTGCCGATGGTCACCACCAGGGTCGGCGGGGTGTTCGGGGCAGAGGTGGACGTCTGCGAACTGGTCAGCAGGGAGGCCCAGGGCGGTCTGCCGGCCGCGGAGGAGAGGGAGCCGGTGAGGGCGGACCAGAAGCCGGCCTGCTGTCTGGAGCTCACCGCCACCATCCCGCGCACCTCCTCCAGGTGGGCTCGTAGGGCTGTCACGGGGGTCAGCTGGAAGAGGAGGTTTTGGTGTTGGAGGGGGAGGAGGGTGATGGGGACCTTGTCGGCGGTGGTGATGATGATGACGCCCCAGGAGGAGCCGATGTAGAGCTCTGCACCGCTGGCCTTTTCCACCAGGCACATGCTGCTCACCTGGCACTTGCCAGCTGCAAAAAGGGGGGAGGCTTGAGGGGGAAGATAGGAGGATAGGGTAATGGGGGGTACGCAGTATTTTCTCGTCAATGTTGATGGTGGAGAGGGACTCGGAGACGGGGGCGATCTTGGCGCAGTCGAGTTTGGCGACGATGCTGCGGCTTTTGGTGGACCACTGGTAGATGATGCTGCCCGGGTACACGTAGCTCCACACGTAGGACGGCTCCGTCTCTGACGACACCAGCCGCGAGACCTTCAAAACAACCTTCTCTTCCAGCCAGACCTTGGATATCTTAGTACCGACCTCTAGGTCCTCCTGGGAGAGCTGAGGATGCGATAGGCGGGTCTTCTGGCGTATGGCGTCCGCGGCGACGGAGAGGATGGTCAGACTGCCCTCCGACTCCCCCGTCCACACCTCCACCTCCCCCTTGGAGGCCAGACTCCCTGTCACCGCTGTGAGGCAGTGCAGCTCTTTGGAGTCCACCAGTCGCAGGCGGGTGAGAATTGGATGGGCTCCATCGCTGCCTCCTTTCAAACTCACTTCTCAGAGCAGAAGCTGGACAAGGGCTGGAAGACAAGAAAACCTAAGTTGTCGGTCATCTTGGCGATGAGGAGGGTGGGCGGGTTCTGAGCGGCCAGTAGGACGACTTGGAGGTCGGGTAGGGCTTGGATGGCGGCGACGGGTAGGCTGAGCTTGGACTTGGGGCTATCCTTGCTGGAGAGGACGTGGGGGGCCAGCGGGAACCAGTAGAGCTCCGCGTAGGTCTTCACGCAAAAAACCCGAATCACCCCTGTCAGCTCACCCAGCCAGATGGTGTCCTTCAAAATTGACGATTTGTGAACTCACTTTTTATTTTGAACTAACTGGATTTACTTTTAATTTAACATGTAATTTCTTGATTGATTGAGTTTTACTCCAATTGACAAAATTTTTGTTTATTTCAACCAGCTAAAGGCTACCTCGACGAGGCAGAGGGCCGTGACAAAGCTCTCCTCGTGCACAAAGAGCGGCCGGCTGTGCAGCCATCCGTCCTGGTTCAGCGACAGGACCGACAGCTGCCCATCCGCTCTGCTTAGCCACAGCTCCCCGCTCAGGCCCTCCACGGCCTCCTCCTCGTCCTCAGAAGGCGGCAGGGCCAGGGCCTGGGCGGCCAGGACAGCGGAGTGGGGGTCGGGCAGGGCGACGACGTCGAGGAGGTGGGCGAACTCGGGCGCGGCGGTGATGGAGACGAGCTGGGAGGCGGAGGGGCGCTGGTCCACCCGTCCGCTCCAGGCCACGACGATGAGGTCGAGGAGGTTGACGGGGTTGAGGAGGTCGGAGGGGGAGAGCTTGGGCCGCCCGCCTTGCAGCAGGAACTCCTTCACCTGCTCCTGACCCTCGAAGGGCTGCCGCAGGCTGACCAGCTCGTAGAGGAGCATGGCGTAGGAGAAGACGTCCACCTTCTCCGTGTACTCCTCTTCTCCATTGAAGGCTGCAAACTGAGATTCTTTTGTGGCTGAAGGGATTGAAGGGGAGGGTGCCTAGGATCTCGGGCGCCATGAAGCCTTCTGTGCCGCCGAAGCCTTTGGCTCCGCCAGAAGGGAAGGATGACCGGCTGATTCCGTAGTCGCCCAGTTTCACCTCAATCTCAGGGTCTTCAATCCAATTTGTGTCGTCATCTAGAAAAGCTAACATCCACGCCAGTAGCCTCGTGGGCGTCGAAAGGCTGCGGAAACTTCCACACCAGCACATTCTCCGCTTTCAAATCCCTGCCAAAACACTCCACCCTCCCCAACCCTCCCATCAGCCAGCCCATCAGCAACCGATAGATGACATGCTGCTGATGCAGATACTCCAGCGCTCTGGCAATCTGCAGCGCCGTATCCCGCAGCGTCAACCTTGACAATCGCGCCCCAGATCTCCGGTAGTCCTTCAGGATGGCGTTCAGGGCCCCCAGCGGAGCCAGCGCCACCACAAGGGCCAGGGGGCGAGGACAGAGTCCGATAAGGGCCACGATGTGGGAGTGGCGCAGGGCGGAGAGGACGGAGAGCTCCTGGCGGGCGGTGCAGTAGGCTCGGCAGGCCACCTGCTCCGGCTCCCGCTCCCACTTGGCCAGGCCCGCTTTGTAGGCGGCGAGGGCGGAGGCACGGGCCCCGGGGCCAGGCTCTACGGGCTGGAGCAGTTTCAGGGCCACCTCCCCCCATTCCTCTCGCACTCCCTCCAAGGTCATCCATGCTCTATTGGCCGCCCTCTTTCTTCTCTGGCTACTAGTCATGCCCCAAAGTTGGCTACTGGCATGCCCCAAAGCGATAGGCGTGCAAGCTTTCCAGAGCAGGCTGAGGAGAAGGCGTGCGGGCTTTGGGGGCTCACCTTGTCGGTGGCAGGGGGCTCTGGGGTGGGAAGTGGCTGGGGTGGCGGTGCGAGAGCATCTTGGACGCTGACGCGGTGCTTCCGAAAGAGACGGCGCTTGGTCTTGTTGCTATTTTCTTCCTCCACGCTTGCGAGGGGCTAGAATGGTTGGGGGGTCAGGACTAATCTCCGAGGCTATATGGAAAGCAATAGTGTGTGTGTGGAAGGGCATAGTCATTGCGATGACCCATAGTGGTAAGAAAGGCCACGTGGAGTACACAGGAAGCGGGGCATCAAAGTGCTGGAAAGGGTGGGTGCGAAGATGTGTGGGTGAAGTGAGGCGGGGACCTGGGCAGGGCGGAAGTGGCGAACGAGACGGCGCAGGTATTTGGCCGCTTTACGCTTGGAGCTGGGGCGAGGAAGGATGCCGGATGCCTGATTAGTTTCCCAGGCAGGCGGTTTGGCCTCATCGTCGGAGCTGCTCTCGGCATCCACCTAGGGAGGAAGAGACGCCTTGCAAGGAGACCGCAATGATGGAGGGGGTAGCTGGAAGGACAAGGCCTCTTTTCACCTAATGACTAAAGGAGCAATTATGGAAGACAAGAGCAACCCACCCAGATCAGTTTAGTCGCACAACCGGAGGTGGCTGTGACTCCAACACCAGTTTTTGGGCTATTTTAGCCATAAAAAGTCATGAAATTACAAACTCCCAGAAACTGGAGTTGGAGTCACAGCCAGCTCCGGTTGAATGACTGAATCAAATGGGCTGCTGCTCTAAAAAACGTGGTGCGCTGGTAGGTGAGGTTTGGTAGCTGAGGGTCTGGCAAGCAGGGCGAAAAGGCTGCCATGCGAGCCACGTCAAGCAAGCCAAGGGTAGGGGTTCTGATGAGGATCTAGGCGCCAAACCAGACGCCGAACGCTGGCCTTGAAAACGAAGCCGAAAGCTCCACGGCCCAGCATCTTGCCCCGCTTCACCTCACTCGGCTCGATCAACTGCTCCCTGCTCAGGTCGTGGAAGACCTGGCAACATAACACAGCCCTGTGGGAAGTCAGGCTTGAAACAGCGAAAGGCAGGCGAACCGTATCCGGAGCAATCTGGACCAGTGGGATGCTGTTGTGGACGGGACAAACGGGCTCCCTGCCCAGGTCCCCGAGCAGAACGCACTGCTCCACAGTGAAGGCGTGCAGGACAGGCAGCTGCTTCTTTTGCTTCCTCCCGCCGGGGCTATCGTTCAGCCTGCAACCGAAGGGCAGCCTTGAGAAGAGTGGAGGAGGAAGAGAAAGGGGGGACGATAGATCGGTGAGATGGGTCCAGTCTTGGCTGACGACGGATTCTAAGGCGGGCCTGGCAGCGGCGGCCTTTAGCAAACACTCCGGGCAGGGCACCAAACGCCAGACCAGCAGTTGGCCCTCCGATGTGTGCACAAAGCGGGTGCCTAGGCTGGGATACCTTCAAAAGACATCCCTCCTTGCTTGCTCAGAAGGGCCAGCTCTAGGACAAAATTGCCACTGACGAAATTGCTAGAGACACAAATTTCGTCAGCGGCAATTTTGTCCTCAGATCTGAGGGGTCAGAAAGTAGGCACCAGTCCTCCAGCAGGGTGTCCAGGAGCTCCACTACGAGAGCCAGAATGCGAGTGGCCACGGCGGTGCTGGTTTTGGCCTGGGCTGCGGGTAGGCCGACGGAGCGAAGCGGGAGCCAGAGTTCGAGGACGGCGGTCCTGTCGGTGCGCATGTGCTGCCAGTTGGACTCCTGCTCACAGCGCCAGTCCACCTGGGCGTAGTTGGCGTCCCGGATCTCGGCCAACGGCAGGAACTCCTGTTCACAGTTTTCAAATAGCTTATGTGTTTGAGTTTGTATAGAAAGGAGAACCTTGAGGCAAAAGAGCAGCTGACCGTCCTGCCGTACTTCCAAACCGGTCTGCCACAGGTGCCAGTCGATAGAGGCCTTTTCCAGGGCAGTCCGGAGCTTTGTATCCGCCTCTTCGTCCTGGAAGGGTCTTGGAGTTTGGTGGACGAGAGAGTGATGGGAGACTGTGAACCTTCTCCTCAAGCTCTTGCAACTGGAATAGGTGCTGCCAAAGTTTAGCCAACTGCTCGTCGCCCAGGATGCGGATGATGAGGCGTGGCCAGAAGCCGGTGGGAATGTAGGTCATCAGGTACAAGCGTCTTATCGAGGCTTTCACTTCTAGCGCAGACCATTCCAGTGGACTGGCTGCTCTGAGAAATCAAATATGTTCATCGCGTCGATGTGGAAAGAGGAGGCAATGCAAATGAGACAATACTTCTTCTGAGGAGTCGGCTGTTGGCGTAGAGTGAGAATGGGCACGGGCTTGCCGTCCATCTCGGTGGCTTCAATGGCGAGTTCGGGCAGCTGAGGCTGTACCTGACGGAGACTGGGCACCATCCAGCCTTGGTTTCGTACCGGGATTGCCACCTCCGTGTTCCCGTACCCTGCCCGAACCTTCAACCCTGTCCATTGACAGGGACAGGTGTTTAGAAAATGAGGGTAAAAAAACCTGGTACTCGTCTGGAAGGAGGGAGGGGAGGAGGAGATTGCGGTTATCCCAGCTCATGCCCACCTCGAACTTCTGTAGCAGGCTGAGGATGTAGTTGCGGATGTTGGAGGAGGCCACGCGGGAGGACTTGAACAGCAGGCGAAGGTCGTCCACTCGCATCAGGCCTGCAGGTTCAAACACTGCCAACCTTTCCATCATTCTAGAAGGGAGAAATAATGGACCGTTTCTGGCGAAAGGGTTGATTTCTCGAATGGTGATGACATGTGCCAGGACATCGCAGAGCCACTGTGGGTCCAGGAAGTACAGGTCCTTTAGGGTCGCGTCGTCGTAGTGCAGCAGGACTCCGTTCTCGTGCAGAAAGGCCGTGGCCTCAAATCGCCCAGCTGAGCTCTCTTCCGGTTGAAGGGCAAAAAGTGGGATGAGAACCTGGGAGAGCTCTGCGTTGTCGCGGAACTGAGGGAGGCCACGCTTCTTCAAGGAAGCAGCCACGGCGCCGCGGAAGGTCACCGCATTCAGCACGGGCTCCTGGCCCTTGCGCATTCGTTCCTCCGCCAGTTCGTACACCACCTGTGCGCAGTGCTTCATATTTTTTAGAAAAGAATAATTAGATGAATTGCGGATTTATCGAATCGATTTTTGAAAAGCAATTTTTATGACTATGTTACATTAAAGATAGCCGAGGTAACCTATTGGGAAATGAATTATTATATGGTGGGCTATCATAAAGCCTAAAATTATCTCTTTTCCTCTTTTTATCCGCAAATGAAGCGGTGGAAACTCAAAGAGAGATGAAAAATAAATATTTGTGTTCATGCGCCTATGAAAATGGGTGGCAACGTCTTCGAGGGCGACGTAGGAGGCGGGTATTTTCTGGGTGAGGAGAGAGTCGCGGGTGGCGGGCCCAACGCGGAGGTCGGCGGCAGTCCAATAGATGAGGCTGGCGAGGGCCTTGATGCCGTGCTTGCTCTTGCAGCTCACCACCACGCTCTCCACCACCCGCGCCAAGCCCTTCTTGTCCGCATCCTGCACCGCCACGAACCGCCCTGGAAAACCGCTCCTCACTCACTCGCTTCTCTCCCTAAGGGCTAAGCTACAAACCTCGAATCATTTCCTGCAAATCGTCGAGAAAGGAGGGTGGGAATTTTTGGCTGTTAGCGAGTATTTCGTCGTAATGCGTGCCGACTATGATCACTGGAGCATTCGGTGCCCTGGCCTGAAGCTTTCAATTCCATGGGACAGGAGAAAAATGGTGGGTGAAGGAGTGTGTACGTGAATGTTGAGTATCCAGTGGAGTATATGATTGACGCCGGCCTCTCCATCGGTGAGACGCCAGAGGACGAGGTAGAGTGAGCGCTTGGAGAGGAAATACTGGTGCGTGGCGTAGTACTCCCGCTGCCCAGCAAAGTCCCAGGTGCGAAAGGTGATGGGGCCTATGGGCGCTGGTCCTCCTTTCACCTGCAAACCCTTCTTCTCCTTTCCCTCTTCCAGAGAGGGTGAAAGAGAAAAACCCTCCTGGGCTCGAAGGTCCAGTCCGAGAGATCCACGCCGACGGTGGATATGTGGGCGCCCTTGGGGGTCCTCGTCTTGCTGCTCTGGCCCATGCGCTTGGCCCAGCCGCCATCGGCGTAGGCTGCCCTGGTGGAGACGGAGCCTTCCGTGCGGAGTTGCTCTAGAAGTGACGTTTTCCCGATGCCCTCCGCACCCACCACCATCAGCTTCATCCGAGCATAGGGCTTGGAGCTCAAAGAAACCTTTCTTGGCCAATACTCAACTGGCAACGCCCCATACTCTTCCAGGACGGACTTGAGGTAGCCGACGATGTCCATGGTTTTGTACTTGTTGCTGTCCAGCATTGTTTTTAGCGGTTCGCCTAGGTTGCAGCCGCTGAGGGAGAGATTCCAAAGCTTGCCCAGGAGGCCTCAAAAGTTGAATGATGGAAAAACAGTTTCCAGGCCAGATAAAAAAAAGAAAGAACCCATCTGGGGCGGGAGGTAGGTGATGAGGTGATTCTCGGAGAGGTTGAGCACGGAAAGTGAGGTAAGGCGCGCAATGTCCGGGCTCACTTCGGTCAGCTGGTTCGCGCTCAGGTCCAGCATGGACAGGATGGGAAAAATGACATCGTTTCCTATGTCGCATGCCCTTTTTTGCAATCCACGCAACCAACAGGGTTAGGCTCAATCTCAAACCATCAGAAGGAGTAGTAGGCTCAGGGTCGCCGGAGATGGAAGCTCTGGAGGAGCGGGAAGGTGTTATGGGTGCGGCTGGCGGAAGCCGAGAAGGGCATCGGAAATCCAACTGGAGCATTAGACAGTCCAGCCTGTTCCCAGCCACCACCTCAACCGCGCTTTCTTCCCCTCTGCCTCAACCGAAGCGGCTAACCAGCGTGCGAAGGTTGAGCAGCCTTGAGTGTCGCTTGTGAGCACAAAGGGGTATAGCCTTCGCACCCGGGTGTACAGGCCCAGCCGCGTCACAGCCTCTACTGGCCAGGGACATGGATCTATTCGGGCGGACCCTGGACCCAGCCCTCCTCTTCCTCTCCTTCTCCGCCTTCCCAGTGGGACTGGCCCTTCCATCTCTCCGCGACCTCCCCCCGGACTCCTCCTGCCCCGCGAAGCAGGCCAGATCCGCCCCGGTCCTTGGGCGGGAGAACCAGTAGAGTATGCGGTTGTGGGAGAGGTCGAGGTGCTTGAGGGCAGCGGGGTAGACGGAGACGGGGCCCATTTCGGGTAGGTTGTTGCCGGATAGGTTGAGGCGGTGTAGGAGGGGCGCCACGCAGGCGAGGCACTCGGGGACGGCCTCCAGGTCGTTGGCGGCCAGGTTGAGGTGCTGGAGGCTGGAGCGGCGGGTGCTGGCCCCGTCGGCCTCCTCTGCTGCCGCCGCCTCCTCCTCCTCCTCGTCCACGTCCTTGCAGAGCTCCAGACTGCGCTGCCAGAGGTTGTGCCGCTGCAGCTCCTCCAGGGCCTCGTCGATGGCCTTCTGGTCGGCCTCCGGGGCTTGGGCGTCTTGGGCTGATTCGCAGTCCATGCCTGGAGAGCAGAGAGTGATTGGCTGAGGAGGTGGAGGAGGGGATACTGGCAATGGAGGTTCTGGAGCGGGAGGCAGCCTCCAGCGTGGACCACCAGGTAGGCATGTCGCCGAGTTTGTTGAAAGACAAATTGACATCTCAAATGCAATTTATTTTCTTCGCATGGCGCTTTAGATGGAGGAGGAGGGAACCCTTGAGCTTCGGCGCTGACCAGATGGAGGGGGAAACGTGCCTGATGAGGTTATGCGATGCATCCAGAGTAGTGAGGGAAGCGAGGCGAAACAAAGGCTCCGGAAGGGATTCCAGTTCATTCCTGCTCAACTGCAGCTCCTCCAGGGAGCCTGGGACATTAGTTGCTTAGGAACCCAATGGAACATGAAATTTGAGCATAAGTTTGTACCTGCAGACCAGGCCGATCCCTCCTTGGACCTAGGCGGTATGGGGAGCTCGGTGAGGCGATTCTTGGAGAGGTTGAGGAGCCTGAGGTTGGGCAGCCGGAAGAGGACGGGGGGAATGCGGCGAAGTGAGTTGGCGGAAACGTCCAGACGGGTGATGGCCGGGAGGACGAGCTCCGAGGGGACCTCCATCAACCGGGGATTGACATGCAGGGCGGCGCCCATGAGCCACTCCTCCTCCACCTCCACCAGCCCAGCCCCGTGCCAGTTGATCATCGTACCCGTCATCCCCGTCTTCTGCACCAATCTCACACCATTTCACATCAATTGTGGATTTAGGACATCATGGAACAAGAAAAATTGTAAATTATTCTACTAAATATGTTCTTTATTCATCATGACTGGTGCCTGGACATTGCGGGCGATACCATCATTTTCTATTTTTTTAGCTTCATGCCAAGATTTGGTTTTGGACTAGGACCTGAAATACTGAAAATGCTAAAAATGTTGAATAGGCTGAAAATGATGATATCGTCCGCAAGCCATCCTCTTTGAGCCTAAAACGAAAAGAAACATTGGGAGGCTTCCTGGGCAGCTTGTGATGATCGGGGTCGGGAAAGGCGAGTCGGGCAAGAAGCTGAGCGGCCAAATGGAGATGCTGGCCGGCGAAGCTGGAGAGGAGAGCTCGATTGCCGTGGTCCTTGGCCCCGGCCTCCAGGAGGAGGCTGCCCAGCTGTAGGCGCCCCCGACGACAGGCTTCCACGAGAGCTCCGGAGCCGGCGCACTGGAGGCCCTCGGCCTCGCCAGGGGACAGGGCCGCCAGCTCCTCATCCGTGATGGCCAGCGGGAGGTTAACGTTCGCCGAGCCTTCCTCTACCAGCAGCTGAGCTACTTCCAGATGCCCGCCAGCCACGGCCACCTGCAATTGTGAGAAATTGCAAAATTGTGTGTCAATATGAGTTTGAAAAGCGGGAATGTTGGTTTTGGTTGGGGCAAAAAAGCGTCATGAAAATAGCATTGCTATGATATTATGACCTGAAATTGTGACACGTTGCAAAACTGTGACATAATGAGATTAAAAAGCGGTACTGTTTTTTGATTTGGGTAAAAAAACGTGATGAAAATAACATTGCAATGATACTCTGACCTGAAATTGTGACAAATTGCAAAACTGTGACATAATGAGTTTGAAAAGCGGGAATGCGTTTTTTTTGGTTTGAGCAAAAAAGCGTGAAGAAAATAACATTGCTATCACATTTGAATGCAGCTGGAATAGCAAGAAAAGGAAAAAGTGCAACAAAAGTGAGGTAGATGAGGTACCTGAAGGGGTGTGCGGCCGCGTTTGTTGTAGATATCAACCAGGACCGGCCGGTAGTGCTGGGTGGGGCTGGCTTCTGAGGTGTCAGTGGGAGTTTGCACAAAATGAGTTTTCGGCAAACAAGGGACAGACCTCTTCTGTAGGGCTCTGGCTCGTCGGAGGAGGAAATGCTGGTTCTAGAAGAGGCGCTGGTTTTCGAACTGGCTGACATCATCACCGGCTCTGCACTCTTCGAACATCCACTCTGAGCTTGAAGATATAAAAAACAATACCTTTGAGGGAGGTTGAAGGTTGGTGAGCAGGTGAATGAAGCCGCAGGGGGACTACCAAATCCAGCAACAGCTTCACAATACCCGCATGCCCTTCTTCTGCGGCTATGAACAGAGGCGTTCGCAACTCTACATCCTATGCCAATCAATCATTTTCTTCCATTTCATTCTTTGGAACTAAATATTCCAAGAAACCTGATGATTTAGGTCGAAAGGGAATCGATAGCTATGCAGGCCCTGCGGATCGGTGAAGGTGCTGAGTATCCACTCTGGGTAGGCGGAGTGGAGAAGAACTTGTGCTACAGCCTCCTTGCCCGCCTTGGCCGCCGCGTGGATGGGCAGCCAGCCTTCGAACGTCTCCCGCTGGATCAGCTCCGGGAACTTCTGCACCCACCTCTTCTCTTCCACACCCCCACTAGGATGCAAAACGCCAAAGACCACCTTGAGCAGAAGTCTAAGCACAGGCTCATTGCCCACAGCAGCGGCGACGTAGAGGGGTGAGTAGAGGGTGACGGGATGGAGGCGGCCGTCGGCGCCGAAGCGGATGAGGAGGTGGGCCATGGCCGCGCTGCCCTTCTCTGCCACCCTGTAGAGGAGGGTGTAGTCCTCGTCGCAGGTGCCATGGAGTAAAGCTGGGCGCAGGCCTCGTCCTGCCTCCTCCAGCACTGACTGTGCTGCTGAGGCATCGTCTGCTTCTATGGAGGACTCTAGGCGGGCTGTCAGCAGGGCCAGCCGTTCTCGCCTCTCCTCTGCAACTGCTTTCATTCCTCATTCTGTCTACTATATCCTTTACGAAAACTATCCGCAATCCTACAGTAAGGTTGTAAAAACTATTTTTCTAGGCTACTAGATCTAGACAGAGTTCGTTTGTTTGAGCTCGTGTAAATTTTTCAGTTGGTGAATAAATCCCACCGATGGCAGCGATAATTGCTGCGGCAGTTCCCTGCTGGTCCTCCATGTGGGCCAGCTCCAGCGGACAGTGCCCCTGCGCATCCCTCGCAAACACGTCCGCCCCCGCCTGGATGAGCAGACGACAGACGGCGTCCTGGCCAGACTCCGCCGCCAGGTGCAGCGCCGTCCGCGAGCCCTGCCCCGGCATCGTTCGCCCGTCCATCTGGTCTGCGTGGACAGATGCTTTCTGCCAGCTCTTGCTGGGCAAGAATGAAATGCTTACTGGAGTTGGCAGCCTGTAGGAGGAGCCTTAGGACGTCCAGATGGCCGCCCTGTGCAGCTGCGTGTATAGGCGTCCAGCCTCGGCCATTGCGCCAGCCCAGCTCCCCACGATACTCCCCCTTCAGCAGATCGGCCACCAGCTCTGCGTTCCCGAAGGAGGCCGCCTGAGAGAGCCCATTTCCCTTCCCTCAGTTGAAGATAGAAGAAAATGAGGACTTGGAAAAGGAGCTGGCCTCCTTCATCCGGGGAAGGGACGTCGGCCATGGCCGTGAAGGAGTCTGGCTATGTGCAGAGAAGGAGCGGCGGTGTTTGCACTGTGGGCATGTGGGCCGGCTGTCTGCTGGCGCCTTGTGGAGGAAGGCTGAGCTAATCCATAAATGGGCAAGAGAGGAAGCAAGGCGCGCACGCGGCCTACGGGGCCTAGAGAGCCTACACGCTGGCCGCCTATGTATTCTATCCCCAATCCCTTCTCCCAGCCCCCCTCTTCTCCACTTCATTCAGGTTACTCCTACACCCGGACTGGCAGACAACGGCTCCATTCCGGGGGATGGGGAGTTTTCGGAGCGCTTTTTGCATGCACTTAAAGCTTTCGGGGATTCATATGATGCGTTGTTTGGGTGCAATATAAAGCTCTAAAACTCGAGGTATCTGTCGCACGCTTGCAACCCTGTGCAAGATAAATGATGTCAATCGGTTAAGTAAAACAGTGCTACATTGAATTGAACCATTGAACTCAAATTATCGAATGGCTTAGAATTCACTAATAGAACTACTACTTCCACTTTTTTAGGCCAAACCAACAAATGCACCATCAAAAGTTGCTACAAGGGCTTCTAAAACGAACAAGGTATTCTCGGCTGTTGCCAAGATGCGCGGCCTTTGTTCCAGATAATAAGCTAAGCAATTCCTTTTAACTGCTTTAAGATGCTGCCGCAGCAAACGTATCTGCCAAATCTAAGCTGAGTTTATTGAAAAACCATTAATTTATGGATGTTCGAATTTTTGAAACATCAAGATTTTAGGTTTTTGACTATAAATCAAGAAATTATAAATGTGTCGAAAAATTCCATTATCAACTTCAATATATCACCATTAGAGACGTACATGCCAAAATTCAACTGATTTCATTGAAAAACCATCGATTTATGGATGTTCAAATTTTTGAAACATCAAGAATTTAGGTTTTTGGCCATAAACTGAGAAATAACAAATATTTCGGAAATTCCTTTTGCCAGCTTCAAGATAGCACCTCGACGGACGTACCTGCCAAAAATCAGCCAATTTCGTTGAAAAACCAGTGATTTATGAATTTTCGTACTTTGAAACATCAAAAAATTGAGTTTTGGGCAAAAATCGAACAAGTATATGGCGCAAAGCGCAATAGGTGACCGCGGAGTGCATCCTTTATATAATACTTTGTAACTCAAAAATCAAGTCTGTGGTTTCTCAACCAATTTCAAAAGTAAGCACAGATTTAGAATCGACATATAAGACTAGTGAACAAAAAAATCAGCTCTTCTGTGCAATTCTCAAGACTTCAGGTACTACAGTGCAAAAACCGCATATTGCAATTTTCCAACTTTCTACCCAGAAAAGTAATGTTTTAAATGCTTCGGGACCAGTTCCACCCCTCCAGATATTCTTAAAATTTAATTACCTTTAAGCAAAAAAAAAGTTTGTCCAAATCCATTGAGAATTCGCCATTTCTCAACATACCCCATTTTTCAAAATTTCTACCCAAAAAGTTATGTTTCTTATGCTCCGGGACAAGTTCCACCCCTCCAGATCTTCCTAAAATGTTATTACCTTTCAGCAAAAAAAAAAGTTTGTCCAAATCCGTTGAGAATTCGCCATTTCTCAACATACCCCATTTTTCAAAATTTCTACCCAAAAAAGTAATGTTTCAAATGCTCCGGGACCAGTTCCACCCCTCCAGATCTTCCTAAAATATTATTACCTTTCAGCAAAAAAAAAGTTTGCCCAAATCCGTTAAGAATTCGCCATTTCTCAACATACACCATTTTTCAAACTTTCTACCCAAAAAAGTAATGTTTCAAATGCCCCGGGACCAGTTCCACCCCTGCAGATCTTCCTAAAATGTTATTACCTTTCAGCAAAAAAAAAATTGTCAAAATCCATTGAGAATTGAGCATTTTACAGCATACCCCATTTTTCAACATTTCTACCCAAAAAAGTAATGTTTCAAATGCTCAAATTCCGGGTCTACCCCTCCAGATCTTCCTAAAATGTTATTACCTTTCAGCAAAAAAAAAGTTTGTCCAAATCCGTTGAGAATCCGCCATTTCTCAACATACCCCATTTTTCAAAAGTTCTACCCAAAAAAGTAATGTTTCAAATGCTCCGGGATCAGTTCCACCCCTCCAGATCTTCCTAAAATATTATTACCTTTCAGGGAAAAAAAAGTTTGTCAAAATCCGTTGAGAATTGAGCATTTTACAGCATACCCCATTTTTCAACCTTTCTACCCAAAAAAGTAATGTTTCAAATGCTCAAATTCCGGGTCTACCCCTCCAGATCTTCCTAAAATAGCATTACCTTTCAGGAAAAAAAAAAGTTTGTCCAAATCCGTTGAGAATTCGCCCGTTCCCAGCATTTCCAGACATACATATATACATACATATATATGAGGTCAAAAGTTCAGTAACCTCTATAGACTGCGGAGCGGCCCTTCGGGCCGCTCCGCGGTCAAAAATTACGTCAAGCCAAAAAATGACCTGGAGATATCACCCAGGCGGACTTTCATGCAAAAAATCAGCCAATTTCGTTGAAAAACCAGTGATTTATGAATTTTCGTACTTCGAAACATCAAAAAATTGAGTTTTGGGCGAAAATCGAAAAATTACGTCAAGCCCAAAAAATGGCCTGGAGATACCACCCAGGCGGACCTTCATGCAAAAAAGCAGCCAATTTGGTTGAAAAACCGCGGAGGCCGGGCCCCGGAATGACATATATAGATATATATATGCGGAAAGACGGACGCAAAAATGGGGTAACTGCTTAAGCTGGCCTTGGCCGCCCGCCGCTTCGGGCAGGGCGCCAGAGCTCCTCCGGCCTCCGGGCACGGGTGCTACGGCCCCTACGCTTCGCCTAGCATGCTTCGCATACTAGGCTACGCTCCGGGGCCTCCGCACCCATGCCCTCCGGCCTCCGGAGCTCTGACTGCCCTGCCCTCCGCGGCAGGCGGCCTTCGGCCGCGCAAAAAGTGTATTAGTATGTTTTTTGCAGTTTTTAAGGTCGTGTAAAAGTTTATTCATCAAGAAAATATGATGTCATATATTTTTACGCGTTCGAAGGCCCCCTGTCGCGGAGGCAGGGCATGGGAGCGTAGGCCCCAGAGCGAAGGATGCTAGATGAAATGGACAACTTTATTTTAACCTGGACTATCACCCTGGACACAGAGTTTACAACTTGGGTTCAGAGTAGATAATACTGAGAGTACTTGGGTTCAGAGTAGATAAAAAAGCCTAGGTGAAGAACAAAGGAAGATTAGTTGGCAGGTAAGGGTGGTGGGGGTGGTGAATCTCCGCCTTCGCCGTTTTCTTTCGGATACACCACATCCTTGCCAGGTTTACTGCAGTAATTCACTATAAAACGCTCTATTTACGATAGAAAAGCAGAAAAATCCCAGTCGCTTCGACTGTTAGTTGTGCCTCTTATTGCAAACATGTCTTCACTGGTATTTTCTAGCTTTTTCCTCTTTGTTCAGAAAGAGATCCACCGATTATACACGCAGCAGGAGCAGCAAAGCCCATGGCAATGTTCGCCGCAGAATACGAACATCTGCAAGCTTGCCCCATTTTTGTATTCCATTTAAAAAGAAATACGAAATAAACTAGAAAAGGTACTATAAACCATTTATTAACGGTGATGAAGTGATGGTGAAAAAGATAATTATGAATCGCTAATTATGATAAAAATGATAGGAAAAAGTGACCTGGACGATGGTAACGATTGAGATGCCCATCCAAAGCCCCAGCACTCCGCCCACCGAACCCAGCAGAGATTCTCCCGATACTTTCTGATAGCGCTCCGCCACCTACAATTTAACCTTCCCATGGAATCCAATGACTCATTTGTTCCTTTTCTTAGCTCAATTTTAGTTTCATTCATAATTAAAATTCTTTGTTCCACCAGTAGCTATAGGCAAAGGTGAACCGAAGCTTTAACCGCCATAGCTTTAAAAGCTTTGAAAAACTTGATTTAGGGAAATGGGCAAGATAACATTCACTTTAAAACCAGGAGGTAGTAGCAGTAGGTCATAAGCAATGCGGCAAACCATAGCGTTCATGTCCTTGAAGGCAATCTCCAGGCCCGCCACACCCTTTCGGAGCTTATTTCGCTCATAATCCCTGGTCCCGTTGCCCAGCCAGCCATCCGCTGCCTAAAAAGTGCCAGCGGAACCTGGACACTAAAGGAGCAGAAAAGCGCTTCTAATCCAGCCTTCCACAGGTCAAGCAGGCTCCTGCCTTCCAGGAAGGCTTCGACGGAGGCATTTGTTTCTGCATGCTTCTGGAACTGGTGGAATACGGAAATTGAGCCCATCTCAGCCAAGCTGGCGTCGGACAGGAGGCGACTTACGGATGCTGAAGACTACGGCTAATTTGTTCCCGGCTTTAATAGATGACATTGTGCCAAACTGATTAAGAAGGTTTGAGCCACACATATAAATTCTCTTTTGGCGTCTAATAATTTTTATTTTAAAATTAATTGGCCAGATCATCTCAAATTCTAAATCTAGAAAAGAAATAACGCTAGCTTTTTTTAAATCAGTAGTCCTTGGAACAACATCTCATGTTTGTTTTAGTTCAAAAAATGATTCATTTCGAAAGTTGTTCTAAGGAAATATACCAGTAACTTCGTAGGTATCCTCAAAACAGGCCTCCAGGCAGTTTGCATCGCAACTGGCCGTTGACGCAGCGAGTCTCTCAGTTTTCACCTTTTCCACAATGCTAAAAATTAATTTTTTTGCGTTTCATTTATCTTTAAATTATCTATGCATTTACACAAGTGTTTGTCCAATTTCCATAATGCATTCTACCCTCAAAATATGAACCAGGCAGCCTTGTCCTCGGGTTGACAAGCTGGCATGGTCCCATAGGCGGCCTCGTCTGGCAAACAGCCACAAACATTGTAGAATGCTTGTCGCTGACAGTCCTGCTCGCATAGACCGTACGTGTAAAAGTATGAACCAGGCAGCCTTGTCCTCGAGTTGACAAGCTGGCATGGTCCCATAGGCGGCCTCGTCTGGCAAACAGCCACAAACATTGTAGAATGCTTGTCGCTGACAGTCCTGCTCGCATAGACCGTACGTGTAAAAGTATGAACCAGGCAGCCTTGTCCTCGGGTTGACAAGCTGGCATGGTCCCATAGGCGGCCTCGTCTGGCAAACAGCCACAAACATTGTAGAATGCTTGTCGCTGACAGTCCTGCTCGCATAGACCGTACGTGTAAAAGTATGAACCAGGCAGCCTTGTCCTCGGGTTGACAAGCTGGCATGGTCCCATAGGCGGCCTCGTCTGGCAAACAGCCACAAACATTGTAGAATGCTTGTCGCTGACAGTCCTGCTCGCATAGACCGTACGTGTAAAAGTATGAACCAGGCAGCCTTGTCCTCGAGTTGACAAGCTGGCATGGTCCCATAGGCGGCCTCGTCTGGCAAACAGCCACAAACATTGTAGAATGCTTGTCGCTGACAGTCCTGCTCGCATAGACCGTACGTGTAAAAGTATGAACCAGGCAGCCTTGTCCTCGGGTTGACAAGATCGCATGGTACAAGACGCGGCCTCGACTGGCAAACAGCCACAAACATTGTAGAATGCATGTCGCTGACAGTCCTGCTCGCATAGACCGTACGTGTAAAAGTATGAACCAGGCAGCCTAGTGCTCGGGTTCACAAGCATGAAATCACCAAAATGAGGCCTAGACTGGCAAACAGCCACAAACATTGTAGAATGCTTGTCGCTGACAGTCCTGCTCGCATAGACCGTACGTGTAAAAGTATGAACCAGGCAGCCTTGTCCTCGGGTTGACAAGCTGGCATGGTCCCATAGGCGGCCTCGTCTGGCAAACAGCCACAAACATTGTAGAATGCTTGGCGCTGACAGTCCTGCTCGCATAGACCGTACGTGTAAAAGTGTGAACCAGGCAGCCTTGTCCTCGGGTTGACAAGCTGGCATGGTCCCATAGGCGGCCTCGTCTGGCAAACAGCCACAAACATTGTAGAATGCTTGTCGCTGACAGTCCTGCTCGCATAGACCGTACGTGTAAAAGTCTGAACCAGGCAGCCTTGTCCTCGGGTTGACAAGCTGGCATGGTCCCATAGGCCGCCTCGTCTGGCAAACAGCCACAAACATTGTAGAATGCTTGGCGCTGACAGTCCTGCTCGCATAAACCGTACGTGTAAAAGTGTGAACCAGGCAGCCTTGTCCTCGGGTTGACAAGCTGGCATGGTCCCATAGGCGGCCTCGTCTGGCAAACAGCCACAAACATTGTAGAATGCTTGTCGCTGACAGTCCTGCTCGCATAGACCGTACGTGTAAAAGTATGAACCAGGCAGCCTTGTCCTCGGGTTGACAAGCTGGCATGGTCCCATAGGCGGCCTCGTCTGGCAAACAGCCACAAACATTGTAGAATGCTTGGCGCTGACAGTCCTGCTCGCATAGACCGTACGTGTAAAAGTGTGAACCAGGCAGCCTTGTCCTCGGGTTGACAAGCTGGCATGGTCCCATAGGCGGCCTCGTCTGGCAAACAGCCACAAACATTGTAGAATGCTTGTCGCTGACAGTCCTGCTCGCATAGACCGTACGTGTAAAAGTATGAACCAGGCAGCCTTGTCCTCGGGTTGACAAGCTGGCATGGTCCCATAGGCGGCCTCGTCTGGCAAACAGCCACAAACATTGTAGAATGCTTGGCGCTGACAGTCCTGCTCGCATAGACCGTACGTGTAAAAGTGTGAACCAGGCAGCCTTGTCCTCGGGTTGACAAGCTGGCATGGTCCCATAGGCGGCCTCGTCTGGCAAACAGCCACAAACATTGTAGAATGCTTGTCGCTGACAGTCCTGCTCGCATAGACCGTACGTGTAAAAGTATGAACCAGGCAGCCTTGTCCTCGGGTTGACAAGCTGGCATGGTCCCATAGGCGGCCTCGTCTGGCAAACAGCCACAAACATTGTAGAATGCTTGTCGCTGACAGTCCTGCTCGCATAGACCGTACGTGTAAAAGTATGAACCAGGCAGCCTTGTCCTCGGGTTGACAAGCTGGCATGGTCCCATAGGCGGCCTCGTCTGGCAAACAGCCACAAACATTGTAGAATGCTTGTCGCTGACAGTCCTGCTCGCATAGACCGTACGTGTAAAAGTATGAACCAGGCAGCCTTGTCCTCGGGTTGACAAGCTGGCATGGTCCCATAGGCGGCCTCGTCTGGCAAACAGCCACAAACATTGTAGAATGCTTGGCGCTGACAGTCCTGCTCGCATAGACCGTACGTGTAAAAGTATGAACCAGGCAGCCTTGTCCTCGGGTTGACAAGCTGGCATGGTCCCATAGGCGGCCTCGTCTGGCAAACAGCCACAAACATTGTAGAATGCTTGGCGCTGACAGTCCTGCTCGCATAGACCGTACGTGTAAAAGTATGAACCAGGCAGCCTTGTCCTCGGGTTGACAAGCTGGCATGGTCCCATAGGCGGCCTCGTCTGGCAAACAGCCACAAACATTGTAGAATGCTTGGCGCTGACAGTCCTGCTCGCATAGACCGTACGTGTAAAAGTATGAACCAGGCAGCCTTGTCCTCGGGTTGACAAGCTGGCATGGTCCCATAGGCGGCCTCGTCTGGCAAACAGCCACAAACATTGTAGAATGCTTGGCGCTGACAGTCCTGCTCGCATAGACCGTACGTGTAAAAGTATGAACCAGGCAGCCTTGTCCTCGGGTTGACAAGCTGGCATGGTCCCATAGGCGGCCTCGTCTGGCAAACAGCCACAAACATTGTAGAATGCTTGGCGCTGACAGTCCTGCTCGCATAGACCGTACGTGTAAAAGTATGAACCAGGCAGCCTTGTCCTCGGGTTGACAAGCTGGCATGGTCCCATAGGCGGCCTCGTCTGGCAAACAGCCACAAACATTGTAGAATGCTTGGCGCTGACAGTCCTGCTCGCATAGACCGTACGTGTAAAAGTATGAACCAGGCAGCCTTGTCCTCGGGTTGACAAGCTGGCATGGTCCCATAGGCGGCCTCGTCTGGCAAACAGCCACAAACATTGTAGAATGCTTGGCGCTGACAGTCCTGCTCGCATAGACCGTACGTGTAAAAGTATGAACCAGGCAGCCTTGTCCTCGGGTTGACAAGCTGGCATGGTCCCATAGGCGGCCTCGTCTGGCAAACAGCCACAAACATTGTAGAATGCTTGGCGCTGACAGTCCTGCTCGCATAGACCGTACGTGTAAAAGTATGAACCAGGCAGCCTTGTCCTCGGGTTGACAAGCTGGCATGGTCCCATAGGCGGCCTCGTCTGGCAAACAGCCACAAACATTGTAGAATGCTTGGCGCTGACAGTCCTGCTCGCATAGACCGTACGTGTAAAAGTATGAACCAGGCAGCCTTGTCCTCGGGTTGACAAGCTGGCATGGTCCCATAGGCGGCCTCGTCTGGCAAACAGCCACAAACATTGTAGAATGCTTGGCGCTGACAGTCCTGCTCGCATAGACCGTACGTGTAAAAGTATGAACCAGGCAGCCTTGTCCTCGGGTTGACAAGCTGGCATGGTCCCATAGGCGGCCTCGTCTGGCAAACAGCCACAAACATTGTAGAATGCTTGGCGCTGACAGTCCTGCTCGCATAGACCGTACGTGTAAAAGTATGAACCAGGCAGCCTTGTCCTCGGGTTGACAAGCTGGCATGGTCCCATAGGCGGCCTCGTCTGGCAAACAGCCACAAACATTGTAGAATGCTTGGCGCTGACAGTCCTGCTCGCATAGACCGTACGTGTAAAAGTATGAACCAGGCAGCCTTGTCCTCGGGTTGACAAGCTGGCATGGTCCCGTAGGCGGCCTCGTCTGGCAAACAGCCACAAACATTGTAGAATGCTTGGCGCTGACAGTCCTGCTCGCATAGACCGTACGTGTAAAAGTATGAACCAGGCAGCCTTGTCCTCGGGTTGACAAGCTGGCATGGTCCCATAGGCGGCCTCGTCTGGCAAACAGCCACAAACATTGTAGAATGCTTGGCGCTGACAGTCCTGCTCGCATAGACCGTACGTGTAAAAGTCGTCTCAATTCCCTCATCTCTCAATATGCTGCTCCAACTCTTCGTTTTGTCGGTAGTAGGATCAATTCTAATTCCATTCCCCCACCATATCCATCCCCCTAGCTCACCCCAGGATAATTCCCCCACTGCCCGATCATTACTTCCAGACACATTTATCAGGTCCGAACAAATCTAGATACTTTTACAGCTGTAGCTGTAACACGATTTTTCGCCTGTTCCTTGGCTTTCTCACACCTGCAGCTGCAATGCACTTGCACAATTGCACTGGTTGGGGGCGAGGCTATTTAGATCTTATAGCAATTCTCACAACTCCCCCCCTAAAGGCGGGATATGAGAGAAGGGAGGAAAAGGCCAAGGGCCGACGACCTTTAACTTTTCCCCCCTTTATTGATAATGAGAAAAAAAAAAAAAAAAAAAAAAAAAAAAAAACTAAAGCAAAAATTGACGGAACAACAATAACAAAGGAAGGGAGGTCGGGAAGATAGGAAAACGGGGGAAATAGGATTTTTAGGTATATTTTTTAATACATAAAAAACAGATTGCATATTGTTTACATTGGTACCGCAGTTCTTAGGAAATTTTGTTAATTTTTTTTATTTTTCTTCCCTAAATTTTTTATAATCAACCCAACAACTCAATACCGTAAAATGAATTACTGAAATTGTGAATCTTCGATTCAGTGTTTTATTTACTCTTAGCTGGTCTCTTTTTAATGCTTGCACCTAAAATGGCTTGGGCATAAAGGTAATGAAATTTTTTTTGATTCACCCGACATGATTTAGCTTGGGCTATAAGGTGATGAAATTAAATTTTAAAATCTTATCATGAAATTATGCTTACTCAACTTTAAACTTTTCTAAAGAGCTAAGAGAGCCCAGACAATTTTGCACACCTTAGGATGATTGTTCAGATAAAACTAAAAATTAAAACTAAACATTAATTAACATTGCAAAAAACTATGCATTAATGAAAAATAATTACTTTAAATAATTTTTTCATAGAAATTTCCTAATTTTTTGTTTTTGCTACCATCATTAATTTCGTATGATAAATATTTTAATGCAGATCATTTATGCAAATTAATTGGTTTTTCATGCTTTTCATGCTTTTCCATGCCATAAAATTGCAATAATAAAACGGTGAAAATTTTCTGGGCTCTCTTAGCTCTTTAGAAAAGTTTAAAGTTGAGTAAGCATAATTTCATGATAAGATTTTAAAATTTAATTTCATCACCTTATAGCCCAAGCTAAATCATGTCGGGTGAATCAAAAAAATTTCATTACCTTTATGCCCAAGCCATTTTAGGTGCAAGCATTAAAAAGAGACCAGCTAAGAGTAAATAAAACACTGAATCGAAGATTCACAATTTCAGTAATTTCATCTACTTTGTACAGCCAAAGGCTTCTTGCAAACCGCCAAACCCCCACACCACCCCCAACCCTCCCACCCCCCCCCAAAACCCCCACCCCCCAACAATGGACACCAGATTCGTAATGTGCACCCAAAATTACCTTTATGGTGCAGAGTTTGAGGCAAAAATCCTTAAGAATGCCCCAAGACGAAGTTGATGATAAGATGCTTGTACACCACGGCCTGGTAGAAGCCCATGATGACAAGGTGGAAGCAAATGGACACCAGATTCGTAATGTACACCCAAAATTACCTATATGGTACAGAGTTCGAGGCAAAAAATCCTTAAGAATGCCCCAAGACGAAGTTGATGATGAGCTGCTTGTACACCACGGCCTGGTAGAAGCCCATGAAGACAATGTGCAAGCAAATGGACGAAAGATTCGTAATCTACGCCTCAATTTACCTATATGGTGTGGTTATTGAGGCCTAAAACCCCTTAAAATGCCCCAAGACGAAGTTGATGATGAGCTGCTTGTACACCACGGCCTGGTAGAAGCCCATGAAGACAATGTGTAAGCAAATGGACAAAAGATTCGTAATCTACGCCTCAATTTACCTATATGGTGCGGTTATTGAGGCCAAAAACCCCTTAAAATGCCCCAAGACGAAGTTGATGATGAGCTGCTTGTACACCACGGCCTGGTAGAAGCCCATGAAGACCAGATTTGCACCTATGGTTGTTTGGTATCAAATCGTATCTATTTTTTGAGCCGGTGTCATATCTAGACTCAAAATTAACTTAAACCATCGCCACTGGGCAGCATATCTTTTTTAGGATTGTTACAGTGCACCCTATAGGTCAAAAATGGTCAAAAATTTTTTTCAAAATTTTAATGTTTTATAGGCAGGTTTTGTGTAGTTTTTACCGAGAATTCCGATTTTTTTTTTTTTTTTTTTTTTTTTTTTTTAATCTGTGCTCTGTTTTTTCTTTCTTTTTTTAACCTGAAAGGTAATAAAATATTTAGGAAGATCTGGAGGGGTGGAAGCTGATCCCGGGACATTTGAAACATTACTTTTTTGGTAGAACTTTTGAAAAATGGGGTATGTTGAGAAATGGCGGATTCTCAACGGATTTGGACAAACTTTTTTTTGCTGAAAGGTAATAACATTTTAGGAAGATCTGGAGGGGTAGAC
>JASANA010011648.1:0-27843 GCA_030248095.1 Ptycholaimellus sp. GST1_10
GCCATGCAACCAATGCATAGATTGCAGAGGTGCAGCAAAGGCTCCAGCTTACTCTGTGCTGTTCGCCATGCAACCAATGCATAGATTGCAGAGGTGCAGCAAAGGCTCCAGCTTACTCTGTGCTGTTCGCCATGCAACCAATGCATAGATTGCAGAGGTGCATCAAAGGCTCCAGCTTACTCTGTGCTGTTCGCCATGCAACCAATGCATAGTTTGCAGAGGTGCAGCAAAGGCTCCAGCTTCTCTGTGCTGTTGGCGTTACGCCGATTTGGCGTTACGCCGATATGGCGTTACGCCGATTCGGCATTACGCCAAATCGGCGTTACGCCGATTCGGCGTTACGCCATTTCGGCGTTACGCCGTTTAGGCATTACGCCATTTCGGCGTTACGCCACATAGATTGCAGAAGTGCAGCAAAGGCTTCAGCTTCTCTGTGCTGTTTGCCATGCAACCAATGCATAGATTGCAAAGGTGCAGCAAAGGCTCCAGCTTCTCTCTGCTGTTTGCCATGCAACCAATGCATAGATTGCAGAGGTGCAGCAAAGGCTTCAGCTTCTCTGTGCTGTTCGCCATGCAACCAATGCATAGATTGCAGAGGTGCAGCAAAGGCTCCAGCTTCTCTGTGCTGTTCGCCATGCAACCAATGCATAGATTGCAGAGGTGCAGCAAAGGCTCCAGCTTACTCTGTGCTGTTCGCCATGCAACCAATGCATAGATTGCAGAGGTGCATCAAAGGCTCCAGCTTACTCTGTGCTGTTCGCCATGCAACCAATGCATAGATTGCAGAGGTGCAGCAAAGGCTCCAGCTTACTCTGTGCTGTTCGCCATGCAACCAATGCATAGATTGCAGAGGTGCATCAAAGGCTCCAGCTTACTCTGTGCTGTTCGCCATGCAACCAATGCATAGTTTGCGGAGGTGCAGCAAAGGCTCCAGCTTCTCTGTGCTGTTGGCGTTACGCCGATTCGGCGTTACGCCGATATGGCGTTACGCCGATTCGGCGTTACGCCGATTCAGCGTTACGCCGATTCGGCGTTACGCCATTTCGGCGTTACGCCGTTTAGGCGTTACGCCATTTCGGCGTTACGCCATTTCGGCGTTACGCCACATAGATTGCAAAGGTGCAGCAAAGGCTCCAGCTTCTCTCTGCTGTTCGCCATGCAACCAATGCATAGATTGCAGAGGTGCAGCAAAGGCTTCAGCTTCTCTGTGCTGTTCGCCATGCAACCAATGCATAGATTGCAGAGGTGCAGCAAAGGCTCCAGCTTCTCTGTGCTGTTCGCCATGCAACCAATGCATAGATTGCAGAGGTGCAGCAAAGGCTCCAGCTTACTCTGTGCTGTTCGCCATGCAACCAATGCATAGATTGCAGAGGTGCAGCAAAGGCTCCAGCTCACTCTGTGCTGTTCGCCATGCAACCAATGCATAGATTGCAGAGGTGCAGCAAAGGCTCCAGCTTACTCTGTGCTGTCGCCATGCAACCAATGCATATATTGCAGAGGTGCATCAAAGGCTCCAGCTTACTCTGTGCTGTTCGCCATGCAACCAATGCATAGTTTGCAGAGGTGCAGCAAAGGCTCCAGCTTCTCTGTGCTGTTGGCGTTACGCCGATTCGGCGTTACGCCGATATGGCGTTACGCCGATTCGGCGTTACGCCGATTCAGCGTTACGCCGATTCGGCGTTACGCCATTTCGGCGTTACGCCATTTCGGCGTTACGCCGTTTAGGCGTTACGCCACATAGATTGCAGAAGTGCAGCAAAGGCTTCAGCTTCTCTGTGCTGTTTGCCATGCAACCAATGCATAGATTGCAAAAGTGCAGCAAAGGCTTCAGCTTCTCTGTGCTGTTTGCCATGCAACCAATGCATAGATTGCAGAGGTGCAGCAAAGGCTCCAGCTTCTCTGTGCTGTTCGCCATGCAACCAATGCATAGATTGCAGAGGTGCAGCAAAGGCTCCAGCTTCTCTGTGCTGTTCGCCATGCAACCAATGCATAGATTGCAGAGGTGCAGCAAAGGCTCCAGCTTACTCTGTGCTGTTCGCCATGCAACCAATGCATAGATTGCAGAGGTGCTGCAAAGGCTCCAGCTTACTCTGTGCTGTTCGCCATGCAACCAATGCATAGATTGCAGAGGTGCAGCAATGGCTCCAGCTTACTCTGTGCTGTTCGCCATGCAACCAATGCATAGATTGCAGAGGTGCAGCAAAGGCTCCAGCTTACTCTGTGCTGTTCGCCATGCAACCAATGCATAGATTGCAGAGGTGCAGCAAAGGCTCCAGCTTCTCTGTGCTGTTCGCCATGCAACCAATGCATAGATTGCAGAGGTGCAGCAAAGGCTCCAGCTTACTCTGTGCTGTTCGCCATGCAACCAATGCATAGATTGCAGAGGTGCAGCAAAGGCTCCAGCTTACTCTGTGCTGTTCGCCATGCAACCAATGCATAGATTGCAGAGGTGCAGCAAAGGCTCCAGCTTACTCTGTGCTGTTCGCCATGCAACCAATCATACACACAACTCCGCGCTTTCGCCATGCACCAATGCATAGATTGCAGAGGTGCAGCAAAGGCTCCAGCTTACTCTGTGCTGTTCGCCATGCAACCAATGCATAGATTGCAGAGGTGCATCAAAGGCTCCAGCTTACTCTGTGCTGTTCGCCATGCAACCAATGCATAGTTTGCAGAGGTGCAGCAAAGGCTCCAGCTTCTCTGTGCTGTTGGCGTTACGCCGATTCGGCGTTACGCCGATATGGCGTTACGCCGATTCGGCGTTACGCCGATTCAGCGTTACGCCGATTTCGGCGTTACGCCATTTCGCTTACCCGGCGTTATGCCATTTAGGCGTTACGCCATTTCGGCGTTACGCCACATAGATTGCAGAAGTGCAGCAAAGGCTTCAGCTTCTCTGTGCTGTTTGCCATGCAACCAATGCATAGATTGCAAAGGTGAAGCAAAGGCTTCAGCTTCTCTCTGCTGTTCGCCATGCAACCAATGCATAGATTGCAGAGGTGCAGCAAAGGCTTCAGCTTCTCTGTGCTGTTCGCCATGCAACCAATGCATAGATTGCAGAGGTGCAGCAAAGGCTCCAGCTTCTCTGTGCTGTTCGCCATGCAACCAATGCATAGATTGCAGAGGTGCAGCAAAGGCTCCAGCTTACTCTGTGCTGTTCGCCATGCAACCAATGCATAGATTGCAGAGGTGCAGCAAAGGCTCCAGCTTACTCTGTGCTGTTCGCCATGCAACCAATGCATAGATTGCAGAGGTGCAGCAAAGGCTCCAGCTTACTCTGTGCTGTTCGCCATGCAACCAATGCATAGTTTGCAGAGGTGCAGCAAAGGCTCCAGCTTCTCTGTGCTGTTGGCGTTACGCCGATTCGGCGTTACGCCGATATGGCGTTACGCCGATTCGGCGTTACGCCGATTCAGCGTTACGCCGATTCGGCGTTACGCCAATTCGGCGTTACGCCGTTTAGGCGTTACGCCATTTCGGCGTTACGCCACATAGATTGCAGAAGTGCAGCAAAGGCTTCAGCTTCTCTGTGCTGTTTGCCATGCAACCAATGCATAGATTGCAAAGGTGCAGCAAAGGCTCCAGCTTCTCTCTGCTGTTCGCCATGCAACCAATGCATAGATTGCAGAGGTGCAGCAAAGGCTTCAGCTTCTCTGTGCTGTTCGCCATGCAACCAATGCATAGATTGCAGAGGTGCAGCAAAGGCTCCAGCTTCTCTGTGCTGTTCGCCATGCAACCAATGCATAGATTGCAGAGGTGCAGCAAAGGCTCCAGCTTACTCTGTGCTGTTCGCCATGCAACCAATGCATAGATTGCAGAGGTGCAGCAAAGGCTCCAGCTTACTCTGTGCTGTTCGCCATGCAACCAATGCATAGATTGCAGAGGTGCAGCAAAGGCTCCAGCTTACTCTGTGCTGTTCGCCATGCAACCAATGCATAGATTGCAGAGGTGCAGCAAAGGCTCCAGCTTACTCTGTGCTGTTCGCCATGCAACCAATGCATAGATTGCAGAGGTGCAGCAAAGGCTCCAGCTTCTCTGTGCTGTTCGCCATGCAACCAATGCATAGATTGCAGAGGTGCAGCAAAGGCTCCAGCTTCTCTGTGCTGTTCGCCATGCAACCAATGCATAGATTGCAGAGGTGCAGCAAAGGCTTCAGCTTACGCCTCTGTGCTGTTACGCCATGCAACCAATGCATAGATTGCAGAGGTGCAGCAAAGGCTCCAGCTTACTCTGTGCTGTTCGCCATGCAACCAATGCATAGATTGCAGAGGTGCAGCAAAGGCTCCAGCTTACTCTGTGCTGTTCGCCATGCAACCAATGCATAGATTGCAGAGGTGCAGCAAAGGCTCCAGCTTACTCTGTGCTGTTCGCCATGCAACCAATGCATAGATTGCAGAGGTGCAGCAAAGGCTCCAGCTTACTCTGTGCTGTTCGCCATGCAACCAATGCATAGATTGCAGAGGTGCATCAAAGGCTCCAGCTTACTCTGTGCTGTTCGCCATGCAACCAATGCATAGTTTGCAGAGGTGCAGCAAAGGCTCCAGCTTCTCTGTGCTGTTGGCGTTACGCCGATTCGGCGTTACGCCGATATGGCGTTACGCCGATTCGGCGTTACGCCGATTCAGCGTTACGCCGATTCGGCGTTACGCCATTTCGGCGTTACGCCGTTTAGGCGTTACGCCATTTCGGCGTTACGCCGCATAGATTGCAGAAGTGCAGCAAAGGCTTCAGCTTCTCTGTGCTGTTTGCCATGCAACCAATGCATAGATTGCAAAGGTGCAGCAAAGGCTCCAGCTTCTCTGTGCTGTTCGCCATGCAACCAATGCATAGATTGCAGAGGTGCAGCAAAGGCTCCAGCTTCTCTGTGCTGTTCGCCATGCAACCAATGCATAGATTGCAGAGGTGCAGCAAAGGCTCCAGCTTACTCTGTGCTGTTCGCCATGCAACCAATGCATAGATTGCAGAGGTGCAGCAAAGGCTCCAGCTTACTCTGTGCTGTTCGCCATGCAACCAATGCATAGATTGCAGAGGTGCAGCAAAGGCTCCAGCTTACTCTGTGCTGTTCGCCATGCAACCAATGCATAGATTGCAGAGGTGCAGCAAAGGCTCCAGCTTACTCTGTGCTGTTCGCCATGCAACCAATGCATAGATTGCAGAGGTGCAGCAAAGGCTCCAGCTTACTCTGTGCTGTTCGCCATGCAACCAATGCATAGATTGCAGAGGTGCAGCAAAGGCTCCAGCTTACTCTGTGCTGTTCGCCATGCAACCAATGTTTCAGTACATCATAGATTGCAGAAGGTGCAGCAAAGGCTCCAGCTTCTCTGTGCTGTTCGCCATGCAACCAATGCATAGATTGCAGAGGTGCAGCAAAGGCTCCAGCTTACTCTGTGCTGTTCGCCATGCAACCAATGCATAGATTGCAGAGGTGCAGCAAAGGCTCCAGCTTACTCTGTGCTGTTCGCCATGCAACCAATGCATAGATTGCAGAGGTGCAGCAAAGGCTCCAGCTTACTCTGTGCTGTTCGCCATGCAACCAATGCATAGATTGCAGAGGTGCAGCAAAGGCTCCAGCTTACTCTGTGCTGTTCGCCATGCAACCAATGCATAGATTGCAGAGGTGCAGCAATGGCTCCAGCTTACTCTGTGCTGTTCGCCATGCAACCAATGCATAGATTGCAGAGGTGCAGCAAAGGCTCCAGCTTACTCTGTGCTGTTCGCCATGCAACCAATGCATAGATTGCAGAGGTGCATCAAAGGCTCCAGCTTACTCTGTGCTGTTCGCCATGCAACCAATGCATAGTTTGCAGAGGTGCAGCAAAGGCTCCAGCTTCTCTGTGCTGTTGGCTTTACGCCGATTCGGCGTTACGCCGATATGGCGTTACGCCGATTCGGCGTTACGCCGATTCAGCGTTACGCCGATTCGGCGTTACGCCATTTCGGCGTTACGCCGTTTAGGCGTTACGCCATTTCGGCGTTACGCCGTTTAGGCGTTACCCCGCCATTTTGGCGTTACGCCACATAGATTGCAGAAGTGCAGCAAAGGCTTCAGCTTCTCTGTGCTGTTTGCCATGCAACCAATGCATAGATTGCAAAGGTGCAGCAAAGGCTCCAGCTTCTCTCTGCTGTTCGCCATGCAACCAATGCATAGATTGCAGAGGTGCAGCAAAGGCTTCAGCTTCTCTGTGCTGTTCGCCATGCAACCAATGCATAGATTGCAGAGGTGCAGCAAAGGCTCCAGCTTCTCTGTGCTGTTCGCCATGCAACCAATGCATAGATTGCAGAGGTGCAGCAAAGGCTCCAGCTTACTCTGTGCTGTTCGCCATGCAACCAATGCATAGATTGCAGAGGTGCAGCAAAGGCTCCAGCTTACTCTGTGCTGTTCGCCATGCAACCAATGCATAGATTGCAGAGGTGCATCAAAGGCTCCAGCTTACTCTGTGCTGTTCGCCATGCAACCAATGCATAGTTTGCAGAGGTGCAGCAAAGGCTCCAGCTTCTCTGTGCTGTTGGCGTTACGCCGATTCGGCGTTACGCCGATATGGCGTTACGCCGATTCGGCGTTACGCCGATTCAGCGTTACACCGATTCGGCGTTATGCCATTTCGGCGTTACGCCGTTTAGGCGTTACGCCATTTCGGCGTTACGCCACATAGATTGAAGAAGTGCAGCAAAGGCTTCAGCTTCTCTGTGCTGTTTGCCATGCAACCAATGCATAGATTGCAAAGGTGCAGCAAAGGCTTCAGCTTCTCTCTGTTGTTCGCCATGCAACCAATGCATAGATTGCAGAGGTGCAGCAAAGGCTTCAGCTTCTCTGTGCTGTTCGCCATGCAACCCATGCATAGATTGCAGAGGTGCTGCAAAGGCTCCAGCTTCTCTGTGCTGTTCGCCATGCAACCAATGCATAGATTGCAGAGGTGCAGCAAAGGCTCCAGCTTACTCTGTGCTGTTCGCCATGCAACCAATGCATAGATTGCAGAGGTGCAGCAAAGGCTCCAGCTTACTCTGTGCTGTTCGCCATGCAACCAATGCATAGATTGCAGAGGTGCAGCAAAGGCTCCAGCTTACTCTGTGCTGTTCGCCATGCAACCAATGCATAGTTTGCAGAGGTGCAGCAAAGGCTCCAGCTTCTCTGTGCTGTTGGCGTTACGCCGATTCGGCGTTACACCGATATGGCGTTACGCCGATTCGGCGTTACGCCGATTCAGCGTTACGCCGATTCGGCGTTACGCCATTTCGGCGTTACGCCGATTAGGCGTTACGCCATTTCGGCGTTACGCCACATAGATTGCAGAAGTGCAGCAAAGGCTTCAGCTTCTCTGTGCTGTTTGCCATGCAACCAATGCATAGATTGCAAAGGTGCAGCAAAGGCTCCAGCTTCTCTCTGCTGTTCGCCATGCAACCAATGCATAGATTGCAGAGGTGCAGCAAAGGCTTCAGCTTCTCTGTGCTGTTCGCCATGCAACCAATGCATAGATTGCAGAGGTGCAGCAATGGCTCCAGCTTACTCTGTGCTGTTCGCCATGCAACCAATGCATAGATTGCAGAGGTGCAGCAAAGGCTCCAGCTTACTCTGTGCTGTTCGCCATGCAACCAATGCATAGATTGCAGAGGTGCATCAAAGGCTCCAGCTTACTCTGTGCTGTTCGCCATGCAACCAATGCATAGTTTGCAGAGGTGCAGCAAAGGCTCCAGCTTCTCTGTGCTGTTGGCGTTACGCCGATTCGGCGTTACGCCGATTCGGCGTTACGCCGATATGGCGTTACGCCGATTCGGCGTTACGCCGATTCAGCGTTACGCCGATTCGGCGTTACGCCATTTCGGCGTTACGCCGTTTAGGCGTTACGCCATTTCGGCGTTACGCCACATAGATTGCAGAAGTGCAGCAAAGGCTTCAGCTTCTCTGTGCTGTTTGCCATGCAACCAATGCATAGATTGCAGAGGTGCATCAAAGGCTCCAGCTTACTCTGTGCTGTTCGCCATGCAACCAATGCATAGTTTGCAGAGGTGCAGCAAAGGCTCCAGCTTCTCTGTGCTGTTGGCGTTACGCCGATTCGGCGTTACGCCGATATGGCGTTACGCCGATTCGGCGTTACGCCGATTCAGCGTTACACCGATTCGGCGTTACGCCATTTCGGCGTTACGCCGTTTAGGCGTTACGCCATTTCGGCGTTACGCCACATAGATTGAAGAAGTGCAGCAAAGGCTTCAGCTTCTCTGTGCTGTTTGCCATGCAACCAATGCATAGATTGCAAAGGTGCAGCAAAGGCTTCAGCTTCTCTCTGTTGTTCGCCATGCAACCAATGCATAGATTGCAGAGGTGCAGCAAAGGCTTCAGCTTCTCTGTGCTGTTCGCCATGCAACCAATGCATAGATTGCAGAGGTGCAGCAAAGGCTCCAGCTTACTCTGTGCTGTTCGCCATGCAACCAATGCATAGATTGCAGAGGTGCAGCAAAGGCTCCAGCTTACTCTGTGCTGTTCGCCATGCAACCAATGCATAGATTGCAGAGGTGCAGCAAAGGCTCCAGCTTACTCTGTGCTGTTCGCCATGCAACCAATGCATAGATTGCAGAGGTGCAGCAAAGGCTCCAGCTTACTCTGTGCTGTTCGCCATGCAACCAATGCATAGATTGCAGAGGTGCAGCAAAGGCTCCAGCTTACTCTGTGCTGTTCGCCATGCAACCAATGCATAGATTGCAGAGGTGCAGCAAAGGCTCCAGCTTCTCTGTGCTGTTGGCGTTACGCCGATTCGGCGTTACGCCGATTTGGCGTTACGCCGATTTGGCGTTACGCCGATTCAGCATTACGCCGATTCGGCGTTACGCCATTTCGGCGTTACGCCGTTTAGGCGTTACGCCATTTCGGCGTTACGCCACATAGATTGCAGAAGTGCAGCAAAGGCTTCAGCTTCTCTGTGCTGTTCGCCATGCAACCAATGCATAGATTGCAGAGGTGCAGCAAAGGCTCCAGCTTCTCTCTGCTGTTCGCCATGCAACCAATGCATAGATTGCAGAGGTGCAGCAAACTCCATCAAAAAAAAAATGTATAATAGACAATAATACAATATCCCATATTGTTTAACCCATAATATTGTATGTATAACGGGACTTATACCATATTCTAATGTGAATGTATGTATATTTTTCGGGACCCCTGTATTGTAATGTGAATGTATGTATAATTTTTGAAAAAAACGGCAACACTGCTCCCTCCTCCAGACCCTATTTGGCACCACTGCCCCCAGCGCCGTCTCTGGATGGACACCAGCAGCAGTTTACCAGAAGATTTCTCAGGAACTTCACTGAGCGCTGCTTTCTTGTTGTTTAATCGCACAAGGTCCTGCCTGAATTATAGCTTCGCTTTCCGCTTACAAGCCGTTTTATTCCCATTAACCTTCTGTAATTATTTTTGCCTTCTTAGCTTCTTCCGCCTTCCTGGCTGCAGCAGGCCAGCCAAGTCTTGCCCTCCAAGGTTCAATGCCACCCTATTGACCTCCATTGCTCGCATAGATTGGCCTCAAGCTCCTCCTAGGCAAGTTCTGGAGGAGGGCAATGCTCGCGAGCTAGAGCTGGGCTAAGCCCTAAGGGCTGGCGGCGCAGGCCTCTGGAGTGGTGAGGGCAGAGCTGAGCTTCCTACTCTACCAGCTCAGCGCTCTCTTTGCCAGCCGGAGTCGGCTGGCCGATATCCAACCTGGCAGTTGTGGCCCGCTTCCTGGCTGCAGTCTACAAGGTTTGCCTGGCTTGTTGATGGTGCAAGTGGGGCGTTCTTTAGGCAGATTGAACTCGACAGTATGATGTTTCAAAAGGAAGATAAACTAATAAATGATTAGAATGGTTTAATGCTCCTGAGCGATTACACGTTAGCGCACTCTATCTAGCTTCTCACGTGGTAAATCAAGACGGACGTAAAAAAATAACATTAACTTTGATTCCAGAAAAATCACGCAAGGTCACACATTGTATCAAACGATGGCAACCAAAGCCAAACCTATTCTTGAAACACCACTAAGGTGGGTAGAATTGGGTGCAGGCTGGTTGCACCGCTGGGAATTGGAGGAGGCGTGGGGATGTGTACCTGCAGGGCCTTGTCTCGCCCACCCCCGTGGGCATGGCTGGGCTGGTGAAGGATACAAGCCACCAGCAGCACTGCTTTCTACCAAAATACTCCAGGAGCAACCCTTTCTATAAACCTTTCTTTGCTCCAAAATACAAGGCCATTCTGCTCCAATATTCCAGCTGGACAGAAAAGTTGATGTTTGAGACTTTTTTGTTCCTGACGCTGGCCCCTCAGTCTACGTCTTGAAGCAGCGGGAGCATCAGGGACACCTTCAGCCCATTCCAACCTCTCCTTCGAAAGTACCGGAAGAACCAGACCAGGCCCCCACCTATCTCCCCCACCCACCTTATCCACCGCCGTCCTCAAATGCAGCCATCAGGCCGAGGCTATTCCTTTCAGCATACTTCCTGAGTTGATGTTTCAGCCTTTTTTTAAATCAGGGCCGCTTACTAGCATTTTAATAACGCTTGGGTTCCCGCTGTCATTATTATTTCCAACAGAATATTCCTCCCGCTATATCGGAATTTACTATCGTCACCTTACTAGCTGCTTCCCCTCTGCAGCAGGCTAGTCCAGGCCTTGATCCTCAAAGCTCAATTGATCTCCATTGCTCGCATAGATTGTCCTCAAGCTCCTCCTAGACAGGTTCGGGTGGAGGGCGCTGGTCGGAGGCTGGAGTTTGGTTGTGGGGCTGCGGAGGTCCTCGTGAGTGGTGATGGCAGAGCTGGGCTTCCTCCTATTCCATCTCACCGCCTGTCTTCGCCAGCCAGAGGCTGCTGACCAATCTGGCAGTTGTTGCCCGCTTCCTGGCTGCAGTTTAGAATACGCCTGACTTGTTCGATGACGCAGCCAGGAGCCGAAGCTCCTACTCGACATTGAGATGTTTCAATAAGAACATAAATTAACAAATAATTTTTATGGTTCAATGAATGATTAATGGCCATGTCACCTGTCAATGTCAGCATGGAGGTGTATTTATAAATGGAGCGATCACTCTTTAACATGGGGAGGGGGGCTAAGTTGCAAAACTCCAAAAGTTATAACACAGGGGGTCGAAAGTGACCTTTTGTTAACCACTGCTGTGTGTCGTAGGAAGCACCTACAGAGACGTTCTTGGGCTCAAAAAAAACCCCATGAATAGCTTGAAACAGTGGTGATGTCCGTTTATTTAAATCTGCAGCAGAAAAAAAAATAGGCTCAAAAAACAGAGGTGGCCTTTTTGCTCTGGCGATTGCCGGCCATTTACTTACCCAAGCATACAATGTTTCTGACTTAAATATGGTGTCAAGGGGTCAGAAACCAATTAATTAGCATTAACAGTAATAGTACTAGTCGCTACACTCAATTAACCCAATTACCAAATGACTTGATGTTACAATAAAATATAGTCTTTATATAATCGTTTATTATGATACAAAGTAGTTTTGCAACTCATTTTAATATGTACAGGTATATAAAGTGAATGCTCAATATATATATAACTCGCTGATGTCAGCGATAGCATTCTCTGTTCGATTAATATGTTCGTAGGAAAAGGGCATAGCAGGCAATTCTATCTAGCTCACTTGGCATTTCCCAAAATGCAAACAAAGACGGCTGACTCCAACAATCCCCCACCCCACGAGCCTGCCCCCCTCATGAATTTGCCCCCCCCAAATCTTTGCTCCTCCCCCCAAATCTCCTAACCATGTTCAAGGTGGTCCTAACCATGTTCAAGGTGCTCAAATCGGTAAGGATAGTATGTTACAGTTGGAGAAGTTTTCATTTAGGGGTGGGGCAGTTGGAAAAGTGTTAATTTAGGGGGACAGTTGGAAAAGTTTTCATTTGGGGGGGGGACAGTTGGAAAAGAAAAAGGTACTTTTTGAGTTATCACCTATGTCTGGCGGCGAAAAGCTGGCCGTCCGCCTCTTCACCCTCCACATTTTCCACATTTTCCCTCCACATTTCCTGACAGCTGGGGATTCCTCCCACCTCTTGTCGGCCTTCTCCACCTGTAGCTCAAGGACTCACTCGCCGGCACCGACTTCTTAGGCGCCCTCTTTGAACCTTGGTCTTTCAATGCAAATTCTTCCAATTTGGTTCTTAGTTCTTTGGGGTTTGATTGGGTGCTGAAATTGAGTCGTCAGCAATGCGTGGGCTACCAGCTGGTGATTTGGGCGCTAGGATTTCTTATCGCCGAGGCTTTCAAGGGCCCAAATAATCGCGCCAGAACTTCTGCCCGAGAACCGAGTTCCTTGAGGTTCCACATAACGCCTGCCTAAATCAAATGTCATTAATGTTGTGTTGGGAATGCTGTCTTTTTCTTAACCAAGTCTTTTTCCAATAACCTCTCGTGGGGATTTCTCCCATCTTTAACACGTGAGGGTATTCCTTTTCGATGAGGTCAGGCCAGTAGCCAGAGCTCGCTGGCCAAGTTCCTTAATGTTTCGCCTAGGGCACATAATGCCTGCCTTTTACCATGCTGCTCAATTTCACCACTACCCATCTGCTAGTCAATTCTGATCAGGTTTCGAAAGAGGTAGAATACCAATTTTATGTTTAGCCTTCAGTTTGAACATCGCTGAAGCATGCATTCAAGGCAGCGTTGTGCCCTAAATGTACATGAGCTATTCATGGGACTCAAATGAACAGTCTTATCTAGAAAGCAAACAGCGACAGTCTGGAGTCAAGGGTTCTTTCATATCTATTTCAACGCCCTAATCTTCATGCCCCCTCCCTCCCACAAACACTATGCCTCAGTTACTTTCTGCTCTTTCCACTGCTTTATCCTAACTTTTTCCAGTATATTCCAGCCACAAAACCGCCACCCTGTCCCAACCTTTCTTTATCTCGCCCTAGCATACCTTCATTCAAAGCTGAATACTCCTCTAACATATTGGCACACAACAATCTAATATTCAATTTTGCAATCTCTTTAGATTCATAATTCCACCAATTCTTTTATGGTACCCTGATCATACACTTCGCGAATTGTGTTTCTTGCATTTTTGCGCCGCCGAAGGCCGCCTGCCGCGGAGGGCAGGGCAGTCAGAGCTCCGTAGGCTGGAGGGCATGGGTGCGGAGGCCCCGGAGCGTAGCCTAGCATGCGAAGCATGCTAGGCGAAGCGTAGGGGCCGTAGCACCCGTGCCCGGAGGCCGGAGGAGCTCTGGCGCCCTGCCCGAAGCGGCGGGCGGCCAAGGCCAGCTTAAGCAGTTACCCCATTTTTGCGTCCGTCTGTCCGCATATCTTATTATATACGCGTGACCCCATTTTGAGGGGGTACCTCGCGCAGTCTGGATTCTTAACTTATCCTAGCATATGATACCATTTTGGATAGAGCTCAGATAGGGCATGATTTAGCAATAGGGCGCACCTGTCCCTGATTTCTGGTAAATAATGAAACAAGACTAAAATGCTACAGCATGATAAGCTTATGAATATTCGATCATCAAAAAGAAATGGACAAGTTGTAACAAATTCATGATTTATTTTGATTTAAATTGCGCCAAAATTTTTACAGGTCCATTTCATTGTTGTTAGTCCATCTAAAAACTCCACTGGTCATTCATAAGCAGGCGGCAATTTATGGCAGAAAGCCTTCCTCAGTAGACTATTCTAGTTCTTTTTCGTTTATCTTCATTTTTCCTTAATTTTTGAATGATTTATAAAATTCAATTTTTGAAATAAAATGTTTAAATTAATTTTTAAACCTTAGAACTTTTTAAGCCTCATAAAGAAGAAATAAATGTACCAATTGAAGTTTGATTCACATTAAAAATTGATAATATTTAATTTTAGCTTGCTTCAATTTGATTTTGATATCGTTTATTTTTTACACCTAAAAATTAATTTTAGTTTTATTATATGAAATAAAATTCAACACTTTTTTTCGATTTAAATTTATGGCATTTGTTTGTATTTTTACTTATGTTTTTAGTTATTTTGTTTTTTAATACTTTTCTAAAGTTGTTGTCCTCTTGGTGCCAAAATTGCCGCCTGCTTATGAATGACCAGTGGAGTTTTTAGATGGACTAACAACAATGAAATGGACCTGTAAAAATTTTGGCGCAATTTAAATCAAAATAAATCATGAATTTGTTACAACTTGTCCATTTCTTTTTGATGATCGAATATTCATAAGCTTATCATGCTGTAGCATTTTAGTCTTGTCTATGTCTTGTTCAAGTGGAAGGTATTTTTTAATTTGCCACATGAACAAGGCTACGAGTTTGAAGTTGTAGAAATTATCTATATCTTTTTGATATTTGAACATTCATAATCTTTTTTCTATTGTAACATTTTAGTCCTAGCTTAACAACATCAATTCATAATAATCGAGCTCAAACATGCATCGCATGCAAGCTAACCTGAGCATCAGTTTCTATTTAAAGGGAGAGTCAAGAGAATGCAACCCCTCTCAGATCACTTCAATATTTTTTTCATGGCTTTGGACCATCAAAGTAAGCTTGCGCGCTGAAGCAGTTTTTTCACTTTTGACTAAAAATTTTGAGAAAAAAATTTTAAAAGTTTCCCATGTTATAAAGGGGGAAAAAAGAAAATGAGAGACAAAAAAATTCATAAAAAAATCAGGTTCTGTCATCCGCTTTGGTCCGTTCAGTCATGGCTAGAAATATGGTTAACCGAAATTTTTAGCTACTAAAAATCAATAAAATCGATGGGCTGTAGATGGCGCAGCCCAAAATGTGACAGGTCCCTACATTTTGACCTACTCAATAGGCTGATGTTTCAATGAAATTATGTTAAAAGGCCTGTCAAAAAGTTTGGTTTAATAATTTTAAAAACCCTAACTGAGTCAAAAGAATTATCTACCTTTAGCGATTTTTTTTTGCTGCCCCAGTTAGCCTCCCAAAACACTTTCAATGTGTTTTCCTGCTCCTACTGACCTCTAAACTGGTTTCCAGCCTCCTCTGGAAATCAACAATGACCCAGATCCCTCTAACCACTCTACGACCTTCCTACCCGCCTGGCCCATGTTTCGTTTAATTGACTAATAAACAGCATATGTTTGATTCAGTTTGATTGAATAACCATCTATTTTTTATTGTTAGAATTGAAAATTGCGAGGCCTTGTTCCCAGTATTCCAAGCTGATTCAAGCAAAAGGAATGTTCATTGCAAACTCGCCCAGTTATCTACTGTCATGAGACAATCTCTCATCCAGATCGAAGACACTTGCATTCTCTTGACTCGCCCTTTAATGTATAAATCTGCGCAGTTTAGCTGCATTGAAACATTAGGTAAATGGGTAGATGACAAAATCGAGCAAAATCTTTTTCACAAACGTGAATTGATTGAGAAATTTTGTCAGAAAACTTATGCCACAAAATATATCACCAGATTGGCCAGAAAATTTCCTAAAACATGTATTTCTTCGATTTTTGAATTTGACTTTTGTTCTAAAATGAGAGCACTTCAAAGTTAGCAATGTCCTAATTTTGAACGTTTTTTGAAGGTTTTTCGAGATTTCAAAAATTCTAAGGCCAAAATCAACATTTCAGGATTTTGGTCATCTGCAGCACCCTAACAGCTTTCGATCGGTATACATATGTCCATAGTTTTAACCAAAATCCAATGAGCTCAAGGCCGTGACATGCAACCACCCAAAAACTCGATCGCCCATTCATAACTAGGGCGCTGTCGCGCCCTAGGATCATCGAAAATGTGCTCATTTTCAACATTTTCTGCCTTTGCAACTTCATAGCTCAATCATTTTTCAACATTTCTTGGCGGACTTTTTTTTAAATTCAGGGCAAAACAAGTGTCGTTAGTATCACCTATTTACTTTTGTAATTTTTTGATATAATATTTTTGAAAATTCGAATGAGTAAAGTCTATTTTTGTGATTTTGCCTATACTCAGGGACCTGATATTTCAAGGCTGTTATATGTGGATATGAGTAGATGATGGAATTAGCAATTACAGTCACAGGTCTTAGCGACTGTATGTTGGCTTAGTTCACACTAGGCTAATTAATTTTCTTTTGGAGTTTATTATGGTTGCTGTTCACAGAACAATATAGCCATAAGTCTGTAGTAAGGCCAGTGCAGTTTTTCTATGATATGTTCAAAGGGAAACCATTCAAAGTAAATCAATTTGCTTAAACATTTTACTAAATATGGAAATCAACACTGCGAGTCTAAGAAGTTTGACAATAATTAGCATAAAACTTAAGAGGTGGCCGCGCGAAGCGCGGCCACTGACTAATATTACTAGTATATATATATATGTGTGGTTCCGGGGCCTGTACTCCGTGGTTTTTCAACGAAATTGGCTAATTTTTTGCATGAAGATCCGCCTAGGTGGTATCTCCAGGCCATTTTTTGTGCTTGACGTAATTTTGCGTTTTTCGCCCAAAAACCAAAATTTTGATGTTTCAAAGTACCAAAAATCATAAATCGCTGGGTTTTCAATGAAATCAGCTGATTTTTGGCAGGTACATCCGTCAAAGTAATATCTTGAAGCTGGCAAAAGGAAATTTCGACATACTTTTTATTTATTGATTTCTAGTCAAAAACCCAAAATATTGATGTTTCAAAAATTTGAACATGCATAAGTCCATGGTTTTTCGATGAAACTAGCTGATTTTTGCGCGGCCGCAGGCCGCCTGCCGCGGAGGGCAGGGCAGTCAGAGCTCCGGAGGCCGTAGGGCATGGGTGCGGAGGCCCCGGAGCGTAGCCTAGCATGCGAAGCATGCTAGGCGAAGCGTAGGGGCCGTAGCACCCATGCCCGGAGGCCGGAGGAGCTCTGGCGCCCTTCCCGGAGCGGCGGGCGGCCAAGGCCCGCTTAAGCTGTTACCCTATTTTTTGTCCGTCATTCCGCATATATATATATATATGTGTGTGTGAACAGCCCGTACTCCGCGGTTTCTCAACGAAATTGGCTGATTTTTTGCATGAAGTTCCGTCTGGGTGGTGGCTCGGGGCGTTTTTTTGCGATCGGCGCCATTTTGCTTGGTTCTAGATTTATGGTCAAAAAACCTCGATAATGGAGACCTTAAAATTCGAAAAATTTTCGAAAAATTTTTTTGACAAGATGTGTCTAAAAGGGTGAAATTTTTCCCCTTCCTGAAAGTTTCGGGGGGGGGGGGGGATTCCCCCCCCCCCCGAAATCCGTTCGGGGGGGAAACGTCCCCCTTTTCCCCCCTATATCCGCCACTGGTCATTTGTTTGTCATTGTTTGTCTTTTGTTTGTCATTCATTTCAATGCTTGACCAGGTGAACAAGGCCGCGCATCTATTGGCGATAGCCGATAATACCTTGTTGGTATGTACATCCGTGAAAATAATATCTTGAAGCTGGCAAAAGGAATTTTGGAAATTTTTAGTATTTCTCGATTTATAGTCAAAAACCCAAAATCTTGATGTTTCAAAATTGGAACATGCATAATTCATAGTTTTTCATTGAAATCTGATGAATTTTGGCATTTTCATCTAGGTAGTGTCTTGAGGTGAGGCCGCGCATCTTGGCAAATGCCGAGAATACCTTGTTTTTCCAGCTTCCATTTATTTAGGGCCTTTCTCATGAAGCCGTGTGGAATATACAGAACGATTTGCAGGTGAGCATGGTGCGGGAGACTGATTCCACGCCCATGCAGAGTCTGCAGAATGAGAACACCTAGCGACTTAGCCCAACCTCGATGTCAACCTCAGGTTGGTTATTTCAACTTTCAATCCCAATTCTTGGCGTTTATCCGTGTCGACCCTGTCAAAAGCAAGACCAGTATAGTTAGAGCTGCATAGAACTCTTAATAGATATGAGGCAGGCTGCTACCAATTTTAGATTCACTAATCATCAGAAAATCAGCTGTTGCAGAGTTCTGGCGCAATGATTGGAAGATGCGTGTTCAACGGTGCTATCCAAAGCTTCTGGAAGCTGCTGGCGACCAGCTGGGTCTTCAACTACCCAAGACAAGGCAGTCGACAGTCTTTGGCTCCGTGTTCAGGTTCCTTCCAATAGAAAAATGTCAATATCGATGGATGTCAATTTTTTGGAATGGGACAATGCAGGACAAAGCTTTGGAGCTGCCTCGCAAGCTTCTGCTGCAAAAGGCAGTCTTCTTTGCAAAAGAAGCAGAAGTGGATGTGGCTCATTAAATCGCTTTTTGTGCAGTGATCGAGCAGTGTTTGCACATCAGTTCTTGCACATTCTTGGCGTAGAACATAGACGCGTTTTATGGCCTCTTCTCTTCAATAAGCTCAAGCAAACCGGTAAAACACTATTGAGGGAAAAATGGATTCTCCTAAAAGTCGAACATCATATGTGGCACCTTTTTCATGAAACAGATTACGATTGTTACAACCGTAGGCCTCCAGGATTTTGCCTCAGAGTTTAAACATTAGCACTTTTTTGAGGGTACCCTATCTGACTAGAGAAGAATCAACTGTTGATAAAAGCTTTAAACTTGTTCAATCCGCGAAACATCAACTACTTCAGTAAATGCCTCATATGGATAGTGCGCGGCTACCTGGACATCTCACCTGACCTGTTCAAGGCGCCTGGGCGACTGTGCCAAGATGCCTGCTTGCCTCTGTGGCTCAACGTCTATAACCGGGGGCACTGTGAACTGGAAGTGCAAGGAGCTGGTAGACGGGCTCACTCTCGCCCCTTTTCACTGCCCCCCCACGTGTCGACTCCCAGAATACCTTTCAAAACCTTGGGACTTGTCCTTGAGGCTGAGGATGACTGGTGAATTGAGCTACGTTGAGGGTGGATGAGGTCAGGTGAAGAAGGCTTTCACCTCTGCCAATATTCTGCTTTAGGCGGCGCAGTCGCGTGAGGTTTCAGAGCAGACGACCTGATGTTTCAGTGAAGAAATAAACCTGTGTGGCAAAGTCAGATGATCAATGGGTTTCAGGGATGACACCTTGGCGCTTTAATAGTATCTTTAAAAAGTTTATCCTGCTATAGCGGACCCTAAAATCTGTTCAATTCCATATTTGCCCAACGAAACAGCTGGAACTGAAGCATATGGATCATTTTCAACAAAGCCCTCTTTGAGAGGTGCACAGGCGGGCTCCAAGAGACCTCAGCAAACCGAACCACTCGCCCCGGCCTTGTGTGCGTACTAAAAGCGGTGCATCCGAAGTACCAACCAAACCACACATTCTTAACTCCCGCCTGCCCAATGAATTGCCAGCTCCATCCGGCCACCAACGCTTGCATTCATCAGGCTTGCTTTTTGGCATAGACTCACCTCAGTCGTTGGCGCAGAGAGTGTTGTCTGAGGAAAAAAGCATTTAAAATAGCTTAAGCCCAAAGGCCAAAAAAGGGTTAAAATTTATTTTTTTCACTTGTGGTTCTTTTCCTGATGGCTAATGAATCAATCTTTCAAAATCTTCAAGGAAATAAAAGCAAAGGCTTAAAAAGAGATAAATTGCCCATTTCCTAAGTTTTCGTAAAAAGTCTTGCGGCATATTTGATGGTAGAGTGCATAAAGGCGCAGCTGCACGATTGTTCCTACAACGCCCTGTCCCGGGAATGCTGGAGGACGAATAGAACAAGTGCCGCGCCAACTTCCACAACCAGAGCCCGGAGCCAACCCACCAATCTATCATATTTCTTCTCCACCAATAAGCCTTATGTTTCACCCTGCAGTCAAAAAACTCCGAAGTGCTCTGGCTCTAATTATATGTCGTTACGGCCGATTCGTGTCAGTTGCTTCCTACAGTTTTCAAGACGGTTTTCCGAAACAAGTCCATCTGCTATCCGACATCAAACATAAAATGTTGATCATAGATCAAAATGTTGTCATCATAATTGTCCCACCATAATCGATATACTTCCTCGAACCTTCAAAACTACAGGCATCTACGAGTTCAAAGGTAGGGTCATTTCCCTACTTTGTCGGGGGAAGGGGGATTTATATCCTGGCTTTTAGGATATCAGTTGCGGCAAATCCCCAAGTTTCGTTTGACTGTGAGGAAGCAGAACTCTCCTGAGCAAACTGCAAATCACATTGCCTCATGTTTTTTAGAACAATAGGGCCAAATATACACATCACCTGATCGACTGCCAGCGACCTGCACAGACCTGAAAGAAGGTGGCTTTATTTTGATAAAAATTGACAGGTAATGATTTTCCAGTCTGTCTACATCGACAGTCCGCTACTGCAAACTATTGGACCTCATTTGAGCCCAATATGACCTGAAAGAAGGTGGCTTTATTTTGATAAAAATTGACAGGTAATGATTTTCCAGTCTGTCTACATCGACAGTCCGCTACTGCAAACTATTGGACCTCATTTGAGCCCAATATGAGCAGAAAAGTGAGGACTACAAGATGAGAAATCTCCGCATCTTAAATTGGATGATTACCGCATGATTGGACCCATTTCTTTCGCGTCTTCCCTGTCCTGATGTTTCGATGTGCCTATAGTTGTACAGGATCGTGTGATGATGTAATTTGAGTACACGCTTCCAGTTCTTGCGGCTAACAAGTATCTGACCAATAAGTACAATTGTACAAATTCTAATTAAGCTTCAAATATTTCCAAAGCCGTTTTTTCAAAACTGCCTTTTATTTAGATTTGAAATGAATTAAGCTCTGTTCAGTGAAGGAAAAGCACACATAATACACGTATAATATTCTTAGCATTTTATTCTTAGCCTTGTGGGGAAACTGAATTTTTGAACTGATAAAAAACATCTTGGTAAAACAAAGTATTCCGCGACCTAGGAGTTCTTGTCTTAGCTTCTCTCAGCTTCTCAGCTCATCTCACCTCTATCTGCACTATAGCCAAAGCTCTCTGTTTTCTTGTCACCAAATGCTTCTCCGCCCCTTCTCCAGCTAACCTGACCAAAGCTTTCTGCACCTACATTCGCCGGTGCTCTTATAGTATGCGATCTACCGTCATGTTTCTCTTATAGTGTGCGATCTACCATCATGTTTCTCTTATAGTGTGCGATCTACCATCATGTTTATCTAATAACAGGCGATAGCAGAACTATGAGCTACTAGTTACAAGTAGATTTAATTACTTCATCTTAAAGGTCAAATGTCAAAAATGACACCTCCTCCGATTTCGATGAAATTTTTTTCCTAGTTAGGGGACACCAAAGTAAGCTTGCGTGCATAAGCCGTTTTTCCACTTTGGAGTAATTTTTTTGAGAAAAAAATTCCAATGTTTCCTGTGTTATAGCATAGGGCAAAGTGAAAAAAAATTCATAACTCCAAAATGATGATGCCGCCGCATTAGGCCGCATAATACAACTTGTATTTATTGAGAAGCCAACAGAAAAAAATATAATTGGGTTTCAAATCGGAAGGGATAATATGGGAGAGCCCAAAAACTGCCAAAAATCGTCATTTTTGATGATGTTTGGAGGTATTTCACATTTTTCATAAATTTAAAATTTTTCCCGCATTTGGGACCCCAATTTTTGAAATCTACGCCCCCAAATGGACCCATTACAATAAAATTTAGCCCTAATTAATAAATTTTTTTTTCGCATTTTTTGAGTGGGTTAAAAAAATCATAAAAAATTATTTTTATTAATTAGGGCTAAATTTTATAGTAATGGGTCCATTTGGGGGCATAGATTTCAAAAATTGGGGTCCCAAATGCGGGAAAAATTTTAAATTTATGAAAAATGTGAAAAACCTCCAAAAATCATCAAAAATGACGATTTTTGGCGGTTTTTGGGCTCTCCCATATTATCCCTTCCGATTTGAAACCCAATTATATTTTTTTCTGTTGGCTTCTCAATAAATACAAGTTGTATTATGCGGCCTAATGCGGCGGCATCATCATTTTGGAGTTATGAATTTTTTTTCACTTTGCCCTATGCTATAACACAGGAAACATTGGAATTTTTTTCTCAAAAAAATTACTCCAAAGTGGAAAAACGGCTTATGCACGCAAGCTTACTTTGGTGTCCCCTAACTTGGAAAAAAATTTCATCGAAATCGGAGGAGGTGTCATTTTTGACATTTGACCTTTAATTTCTGCATTGGTTTACCAGTTTGTTTACATATCCCCACACATCGTGCTTTCACCCATCCTATACTGTGTCGAAGTCTTATCAACTAGGGGACGAGTGAGAGCAGGGTGTGTGGGGATTGGGAAGTCACTATAAGTGGTCATATCTTGGGGGTGATGCTAATTCATCAGTTAAAAAACGTCATTAACGCATAAGATGCTTAAGCAATGGTAGATCACGGGTAGATCGCAATTTGCTGGTAGATCACATACTATAAGAGCACCCATTTGCCCTGTCCTTGAATTCTCTTCTCCGGCTTGGAACACCCTTTCATGTGCTGATAGCAACCGCATAGAACAGATCCAACGAAGCTTTACCCGACTGATCTTCCGCCGGTGCCACTTAAGGAACCATGGCTGCGCTTTTAGGTGTGCAGTTCTTGGTCTTGAATGTCTAGAGGAGAGACGTTTTATGGCGGACATGTTATTTCTTCATAACATTTACCATTCTAAGCAGCAGTGCCCTGGCCTAGTTCGACGTAAAGTAAACAGCAGACCTCTCTCTCATAATTACTGACTCTACATAGACGCAAGGGCCCAAAGGCTGATCTCGCTAAGCTGGCCCCAGCGGGTTGCTGGTGAGTGGAACCGACTGGTATTCCTCTATGGTTATCACTATGAGAATAATAAACCAAATTACTGAGCAGGCAATCCTCAGCCCCCTGGCGGCTTTTGAAGCAGCAGTGCGTGTTCTTCGGACGCCTCCGCCCTAGTTTCCACCATGTTCTTCATGTTCTTTGTTTTCAGTAGGCAGTGATACCCCTACTGACTTTCCCCAATTCAATTTTGATGAATAAAACAAACAAAACAAACAAAAGTCAGAGTTTCTCAGTTGCCTGTTTGCCGAAAAGTTGGCCTCAGATTGGAGCTATGAAAAAGGTGACAAGGGAATATTAACAAGAAAATATTGGCTATTGCCAATAGGTGCGCGGCCTTTTTTCACCATATCGGCTGCTCTTATAGCTGTTCCTTATTTTGAAAACAACTAAGTCGATAAAATGTGAAGAAATGGCCATTTATTTTCGGTTTTTTATACCTTTTCGTTCCAACCATTTCACAAAAATCCTTTAAATCCCTTCCACATTACATTGTTCATTCCAAAACATTCAAGAAATCCACCTCGTACAGTTTCTTCGTCATGTTGTCTGTTGGGAAGTTGGACTTCTGCTCCGCTAGAATCGGCAACATTTATGGACTAGAAAAGCTAAAGAAATGTGAACCTGCATTTCTGACTGTTTTTCTGGTGCCATTGAACAGCTGCTTTCTGTGTACACAGCCGTCCACAAGCTGCGCATTGGAATGGTCGAATTTTGTAGCAGGAAATAATGTGATTTTCCATTATTTGAGCCCTGCTGAAGATGCTTTATTGAGAAAAATGCGTCAAGAAAGTTTTGCAAACATTGAAAACTTTTTTGTGACGAGGAGCTGTTTTCCGCATCGAAGACATGACACTGTCGTCCCAGTTTTGCAGTCAGCAGCTTCTCGGAACACGCAATGGTCAATTTTCGCTGGGCTTTCAATCTGGGAATTGATTTCTTCAGCTTCGGTTGCTGTGAACTTTGCTTCACTCCGAAGCAATTGCGACGGTTTCTCAATGTAGTCGGCCAGTGCCTTGATGATTTTAGCAGGAAATTTCAGAGTGAGTGTTCCATGCTGGAGGAGCACGGAATGAAGAGTGACTTCAGCTGCTTGAAGTGCAGTGAAATCACAGGCGTTGCAATGCCATTTGGGGCAACTTCCCAGTTGGCCGAAATGAACTCGATTCAGGTGAAGTGACAGATTTGAAGCAGATGCAATATAATTGCATTCTGGACATTTCATTTTACGGTGTTTGTGACTGGGCACTGGATTTGGCATGAATTGCAATGTTTATGTGTATACAGATTTTTGAGATATATCAGTTAAAAAAAGTTTTTGTTGCACGAGTTGCTTTTTGTTCCTTGACTTTTTACTCGAGGCAATTGCAACTTTTAGAGACTTTTAGATTTGGCCTGTCGATGGTACCAGATATTTCTTCCACTTTTAATGTAGTATAAAATGTATTAATAAAAATTTTATAGATCAATAAATAAATTTTATTAGATAAATAAATCACAAATAAAAAAATATATATAACGAAATCAAAAGTTTCAAAAATAAAAATTATTGGCAAACTAAGAACTTTTTGAGAAATTTTCTTGGTTCATAATACTTAGGGCGATTTTTGGCCTGCCGATTGTACCAGTTATTATTTTCTCAGCATGGATGCAGGAATGTCTCTCGAACCTTCTCAGTGACACTGGCCGCAGCCTGGACAGCAAGGTTGGCTGGCACAGGAGTCGGTTCGGCCAGAGGCTGCAGAAGCAACGACTTCTCAGCTACAAGAATCCCACTGAGGGACCACAGGGCCTCGGTGCTCAGCTGGCCCAGTTTGAAGTCCCCGGCTCTGAGCGCTCGCTCCGGGTTCCTGCTGCAGACTGATGGGTAGGTTTGACACTTTCTTTAGGCGGGCAAATGGGGGCTGGAGAAGGAAGGGCATACTTTGCAGCCACTTCTACTGGAAGCCCTGAATGGAGTCGGGGAGGCGGGAAGGACGAGAGCCCAGACTGAGGCCGAGACGACGGCTGGCGTTGAGGAGGCTCAGGGGCGGATTTAGGGGGGGGAAAGGGGGCAAATGCCCCCCCCCAAACGGATTTCGGGGGGGGGGGGAATGCCCCCCCCCCCCCGAAATTTCCAGGAAGGGGGAAAATTTCACCCTTTTAGATACATCTTGTCCAAAAAAATTTTCGGCCGCTTTGCGCGCAGAGTCTAATCTAGTATTATTTAAAATTTGACCCAAATTCCCCCCCCCCGAACCAAAATCCTATATCCGCCCGTGAGGAGGCTGCATTTGAGGCTGAAGAGGCGGCTGCCGGCGCTAGGAAGGAAAAGAAGGATTAGATTGGTTGAAGGAATGGGCCAAAATTATCGAAGAACCTGGCGGCAATGAATCCGGGCTGACTCTCCCGGTGCTTCAGGATGTAGACGGTGGCCAGCGGGTTGCCCGGCGATGGGGACAGGAGGGCCTCAAACATCAACTTCTATTTTGAGCAAGAATGTTGGAGCACAAATGCCTTGTATTTTTGGAGCAAAGAAAGGTATAGAAAGGTGGGAGCTGGAGAAGGATGGCGGTGAGACAGTCGACGGCCAGGGCAGAGGCCTCAAAGCGCTCATCGCTAGTAGCCTTGGCCAGCGCAGCTGTGCCAACTGGGGTGGTCTAGAAGATGCCCAGCAAAGCCATCCAGGCCTCCTCGAATTCCCAGCGCTCTGATCAGCCTGCACTCCGCCCTACCCGCTTTAGTGCTGTTTCAAGAATGGAATAAACTTTAGTTTGCATTAATTTCAGCAATCGAAGTCTAGTGAAAGTTTTTAGTTAGGGTTTTAATGCCCTCAAAACATCGTTGCGCCAAAGCGTTGGAATTGGAAAAGCCCAGCGTACCTGTGGCAGCCAGGTGGGCAACAAACTGGCGGAGGGTGTCGGGATTCTGAAGGTGGTGTACAGGGGTGGTGGGCAGGACGAGGTGGAAGTTACCACTGGCCTTCTCCTCCCACCGGGCCTCTGGGCACCAGCCACTCTCCAAAGCTCCCAATGACACCCGGCAGAGCGAACTCACCGCCTTCCAATATTGCTCTTCATTGCCGATACACTAAAGTAGGGAGCATATTTAAGTATTCTAAATTAATTACGTAGACAATATTTCGCAGGTCTGCACGGCAGCAATTTCAAAATTTAGCAACGCTCTAACAGTATGTACTAGCAGTGAACATGCTCATAAATCCTATTTGTTAGTTTCTCATAGACACCACTCAAGATGAAAAAAGTATTACATCCAGTCCATATGTCAGTTTGTTTATTAAATGAGTGAAACATGCGGTGAGTGAGTAGCGGTAGACGGCTGGCGGCCAGGATTAGGCGTCGCAAAAATCAGACGTATGGCACTGGGCCAATAGGCTGTTGGCAGGCCCGCCATGCCCTCCGAAGACCAGGCCAACAGGGCTCGCATTTGCCCGAAGGCCTTCTCGTACGCCTTCACCAGCTTCGCACCCACATCTTCTTAGTACTGCTGGGCATTGTTGATTTCCAAAGCTAATGGTGAAACTTTTCTTGCTCCCAGAGCACATATATCTGGTACCATCGGCAGGCCAAATGTAGTTCTCTTTTCTCCTAAATTTGCAATAGCCTCGAGTAAAAAGTCAAGGAAATACAATTTCTACTACTGGAATCTGCTGCTTGGACAGCTGCATTTTGTTTTTGGCGCGCAGTTCAGTGTCTCTTTCCATGCGCGCCAACACCAAGTTGCAGATGACGCAGCAGATTCCAGTAGTAGAAATTGTATTTCCTTGACTTTTTACTCAAGGCTATTGCAAATTTAGGAGAAAAGAGAACTACATTTGGCCTGCCGATGGTACCAGATATTTCTTCCACTTTTAATATAGTATAAAATGTATTAATACAAATTTTATAGATCAATGAATAAATTTTATTTGATAAATAAATCACAAATAAAAAACATAAAAATATATAACGAAATGAAAAGTTTCAAAAATAAAAATTATTGGCAAGCTAAGAAATTTTTGAGACATTTTCTTGGTTCATACTTAGGGCGATTTTTGGTCTGCTGATTGTACCAGTTTTTTTCTCAACACAAAATTCAAAATGAATGATTAAGCTGGATTCGAACCTATCAGTTCCATTTTGATGTCCAAACGCTTACACCACTATACACTGGTGCAATGGCTCCTCAATGTAACTAAAGAGCTATGATTATAAAGAAATATAACTGGTACCATCGGAAAGCCTAAGATAAATCTCTTTTCTCCCGAAAATCGATTCCTCCGAGTTAAAGTCAATGAAATAAGTTTAATTCTAGTGTAATCTGCCGCGTCATCTGCATTTAGTTTTTGGGTGCGCATGGAAAGAGACATTGAATTGCGCACCCAAAACAAAATGCAACTGTCTAAGCAGCAGATTCCACTAGAAGTAAATTTATTTCATTGACTTTTAAATCTGGGGAATCGATTTTTGGGAGAAAAGAGATTTATCTTAGGCTTGCCGATGGTACCAGTTATAGCTTCGTTTTGTCATAATTATAGAATTATTCTGGAATTCTTAAGCCTATTCCTGGTGGGCATGGAAAGCTGTGGTTTCACTGGTTAACAAGTGCGCCAAGGTTTGGCTCAAACGGTCAATGGGTCACAGGGGTCTGATAATGCTTGATGTTTCAAGGCCAAGCCAAAGCGACAACATCATTTAAATCATCAATTGTTGATTGATGAATGTTCCAGAAAGAACTATGCCCCAAAAAAGGACCCACCTTGATCCAAGCCTCGCGGCGTTTCGCCTTCCGTTCCGCCTTGCGAGCAGCCAGACGAGCAGCCTTCTCCGACCCCACCTGGAGAGAAAGACGGGATTCTATCAGCGTCCTAGGCTGGTGAGAAATGGGCGAAACCTTGGCCTTCCAAGCCTCGCGACGGGCGGCGACCTCGGATTTGCGCTGGCTGCGAACCTCCTTGAGGAAGGCCAGCGCCGGAGCCCGCATCTGGTTCAGACGCTCCACTGTCGCCACCTGGTGCTCGTGCTCTGACCTGCAAGACACCGCAATAGCTCACTGTCACTGCCCGGCCGGCTGATGTTTCAAGACCCTGCTTTATAGAGATTTGGAGCGTCAATCTCAATTGGAATGGGACCTTGGAAATCGCCATCGAAATCTTCGTCAGCAGTTCAACTGCCTACGCACCGGATAAAAAAGCCTAACAGTTCTTTCTGGACACGCGAAGCCTCTTACTCCTCCGAG
>JASANA010011649.1:0-11611 GCA_030248095.1 Ptycholaimellus sp. GST1_10
CCCAGCAATCAGTGTCCTCTACTTGGTTCGGTTCATATACTTCCGTGCAAGTTGTAGCATGAAATAACATATGGTTCTCATGACTTCATGAACAATCTTTAGGAGCCACAGGATTTAAATTCTTGGCCAATAATTTGGGTGAAGGTAAAATGCGTGCTTTGATTTTTGACCGCGGAGCGGCCCGAAGGGCCGCTCCGCGGTCTATAGAGGTTACTAAACTTTTGTCCTGATATGTGTGTGTGTGTGTGTGTCTAGAGAGTGCTGTCACGGGCAAATTCTCAACGGATTTTGACAAACTTTTTTTTTCCTGAAAGCTAATGCTATTTTAGGAAGATCTGGAGGGGTGGAACCGGTTTCCGAGCATTTGAAACATTACTTTTTTGGGTAGAAAGGTTTAAACATTGCAATATACAGTTTTTGCGATGTAGCACCTGTAATCTTGAGAATTGCACAGACAACTTGAGTTTTTTGTTCACAAGTCGTATATAACGATTCCAAATCTGTGCTTACTTTTGAAAATGGTTGAGAAACCACAGACTTGCCCTCTTCGAGTGACAAACTTTCATGCATGACAATACGCAAAAATAATTAGTCGCACTTGAACGGCTGATAATTGAACAGAACACTTGAGTTTTTTTGTTCACAAGTCTTATATAACGATTCCAAATCTGTGCTTACTTTTGAAAATGGTTGAGAAACCACATACTTGCCCTCTTGATTGACAAACTTTCACACATGACAATAGCATCAATAATTAGTAGCAGGTGAACGGCTGATAATCGAACAGAACACTTGAGTTTTTTTGTTCACAAGTCATATATACCGATTCTAAATCTGTGCTTACTTTTGAAAATGGTTGAGAAACCACATATTTTTCCTTTTGAGATGCAATGTTCACATTCACAGCAGAAATTTTCCTTAAAATTAGGATTTTGCTACTTGTGAAGGTGCAAGCGCTCCGCGGTCACCTATTGCGCTTTGCGCCATATACTTGTTATCATTTCCATATTAACTCTTATTCCAAACCTTTGCAAGAAAGGATCTTGATTTTGCCATTTAGTATTCATTGCCAAATTTTGAAGCTTCGAATAACGTTGTGGTGCACTAATAGAGGTTGCCTGAATCATAGCAGATGTTTGTTTATCTGTGAGTTTTTTTGAATATTTATTTGGCCATTCTAATGCACAATACTGAATGAGTCATAGGTACGTCTCAGGTATATGTCCAAATCTACTGAGGGAGGCAGTAGTTGACTGCTAGACATTAAAATATCGGAAAACATTCGACCATTGAGTTCGATTCCATCTTCCAATTTATTTGCCCCTTCTATTTGCGTAAAGTATGAATCATCATAAATCGACTAGGGAGTCCAGGAAAGGACGCGCGAACTAGGCTGCCGTCGTTAAGCCCCTCATTTAGCGTCAATTCGTAGGTATAGCTAATTTCAGGCTCCGGATCTTTTACCCCGGATTTTAGCGGATTTACTTCTTCCATTTTAATTCACCTTTATTGGTCTTTGGTTTTTGCTTGGGGCTTCGTTTTCTTTTTCGAACGCCGTTTGACTGGTTTTTTGTTTGGAACAGACCGACCTACACCACTACCGGAACCAGTATTTGGTAGTGATGTGTAGCCTAGGTCAGTAGGGATAATCGCAGGCCAGGATGTATTAATTGCTTGAATGAACCAAATTAAAAATTATTTCCTTATATAGTTTTATGCAAAACAGTTGTATTATCAATGGCTGAACGCACACGCATCAAATCTGGCGTTCGTACACCCACATTTAACACAATGTATCGCTTATCCCAATCTTTTTCTGTTTGACATTTTTCAAAAGCATAGAACAATCGATCTTTAATTCGTAATTGTGAACCCAGGGTTCTAAGCTGAGATATTAATCTTATTGAAGGTAAGAATAAACCATCTTATATTCTGGGCGACTGTTCTCAGACTGTGCTGAACCGTGGTAGAGGGTATGTAGTACAATTCAAAGCGAGATATTTTTGTGCCGCCCGTTTGTAGCGATTCTGGCCACCTCATTTGACGATGAGGCAGCCTCTGAGAAGTCGTCGACCAAGATTACCGTTTGATCTTCAGTTGCAGGCAAGGAATAAAAATCTAAATCAGGGAAACCTTCTCGAAGAATGAGATAAATTCCTTTTTCAGCGCAAATTCTTTGCGCTTCAAGGTATTTTTGACCGCGGTGCGGCCCGAAGGGCCGCTCCGAGGTCTATAGTGGTTACTGAATTTTTGTCCTCATATATGCGTACATATATATATATATCTGGAAATGCTGTCCACGGGCGAATTCTCAACGGATTGGGACAAACTTTTTTTTTCCTGAAAGGTAATGCTATTTTAGGAAGATCTGGAGGGGTAGACCCGGAATTTGAGCATTTGAAACATTACTTTTTTGGGTAGAAAGTTTTAAAAATGAGGTATGTTGAGAAATGGCGAATTCTCAATGGATTTGGACAAACTTTTTTTTTGCTGAAAGGTAATCATATTTTAGGAATATCTGGTGGGGTGGAACTGGTCCCGGAGCATTTGAAACATTACTTTTTTGGGTAGAAATTTTGAAAAATGGGGTATGTTGAGAAATGGGTAATTCTCAACGGATTTGGTCAAACTTTTTTTTTGCTGAAAGGTAATAATATTTTAGGAATATCTGGAGGGGTGGAACTGGTCCCGAAGCATTTGAAACATTACTTTTTTTGGGTAGAAATTTTGAAAAATGGGGTATTTTGAGAAATGGGTAATTCTCAACGGATTTACACAAATTTTTTTTTTGCTGAAAGGTAATAACATTTTAGGAAGATCTGGATGGTTGAAATTGGTCCCGAAGCATATGAAACATTACTTTCTTGGGTAGAAGTTTTGAAAAAGGGGGTATGTTGAGAAATGGCGAATTCTCAATGAATTTGGACAAACTTTTTTTTGCTTAAAGGTATTAAAATTTTAAGAATATATGGAGGGGTGGAACTGGTCCCGAAGCATTTAAAAACATTACTTTTCTGTGTAGAAAGTTGGAAAATTGCAATATGCGGTTTTTGCACTGTAGTACCTGAAGTCTTGAAAATTGCACAGAAGAGTTGATTTTTTTGTTCACTAGTCTTATATGTCAATTCTAAATCTGAGCTTACTTTTGAAATTGGTTAAGAAAGAGACTTGATTATTGAGTTACAAAGTATCATATAAAAGATGCGCTCCGCGGTCACCTATTGCGCTTTGCGCCATATACTTGTTCTTGAAATTGGACATAATATAAATAGATGCTTGCAGGAGGAGGGCTAAATAGATCCCGATTGCACAGTAAAGTAAGAGAGAGAGTCGTTTTCCTGATTTGGTAGCACCGATTAGGACCGCGTGATTAGGTAATTCAAGACGGACATCAAAATCCCCTAGATTAGCTTTAGGCTCCATAGACTTGACTTTTTGGGGCACTTTCAATTTGGAGGGTTATTTCGTTAATGTTTGGATTTTTTTCAGGGCTCACAGCATGAAACCGAATGTAACCAAACTGAGGCAGGGTTTTGCTGGCTAACCGAATCCAAGGGTGACAGTAGTTTGAAGAGCTTGAGAGAATTGGTTTTTTAGTTGTATTTAATGGTTGCTCTTCCAAAAATCCTTCCAATCCGACTTTTGGATAGACAAGTTTCACTCAAGTGGAAGCGTGAAGTACTTCCCGACCTTCCTTCTTTGGTGCGTCATATAGCTACATCATGCCCATTAATCGCTGAGTTGTAGTTGTAGAGGAAGATTTGCAAAGACGTCCAAGGGTAGTCACTGCAACCAGACCACCGGTTCCAGAGTTACCACCAGAGGCAAGGGTTAGGCGGGAGCAACAGTATCCACAGGGTCCTGTAACTGATCGCCTGGAAGTTGGTATTACATCAGCAGGGCAGTATCAACCACCGCCCCCACAGCCGCATCCACAGGGGGCGACACAGCCGCCCCCAGAGGGAGGGGCACAGCTGCACCCACAGGGGGCCACACAGCCGCCCCAAGAGGGAGGGGCACAGCTGCACCCACAGGGGGCCACACAGCCGCCCCCAGAGGGAGGGGCACAGCTGCACCCACAGGGAGGGGCACAGCCGCCCCCACATGAAGGGGCACATCTGCCCCCACAAGGAGGGGCACAGCCGCTCCCACAGGGAGGGGCACAGCCGCCCCCACAGGGAGGGGCACAGCCGCCCCCACAGGCAGGGACATGGCCAGCCCCATAGGCAGGGGCTCAGCCGCCCCCACAGGCAGGGGCAATGCTGGCCCCACGGGCAGGGGCACCACCGCACCCTACCCCTCAGCCGCCCGCCCCACATCCTACCAGCTGCTCCTTTTGGGGAGCCAGGCACTCCGTTACACCCCGGTACTCTATCAGACCCCACCTCCCCACTGAACCCTGCTTCACCGTTTGATATGACACCAGGATCCCCCGTCCAGCCGCCTCAATCCCCCGTGCAGCTAGTCCCCCGACAGAACGATTTGATTTAAGTGATATTGCTGGAAACTCTAACGCAACAGTGGAGCCCGCTGAATCTGTTGTAACCGAGGAAAAATGGTATAAAAACTATGACGAAGATTTGATGAAAACGTTTTTGACTGGTATAAGTGTAGCATATAAGAAAGCCACACAGGAGTTGCTTAAAAATTATTTGCTACCAAGCAATTTGCTCTAGCGACTTCTGGATACACTCAATTTGAAAATTCAAAAACAAATTATTTAATTCAAGATTTTCTACGTTCCACCTGCACACCCTATTCTAGATTACTAATTCCGTTGAATGTAATGAAATGGCTGAGGGAGCTAAGAATAACAGAGTTCATCAACAAATCGGTCATAACCGACTACCCCTGGCAACCACTGTATCATTTAACAGCATCTACTACGGGACCAGCCAGGGAGCCGAAGTTACATGGTTTGAAAGTAACGTTGAAAGATGTTAAACATTTTTGGCCTCCCAAAAACCTTACACAGGTTTACGTCCAGCCCGGAGGAATTATCTTCGAAATCATGTTTTAGCCAATTACGTCGGTGAGTGCGTCCAGGTGGATATTATGAATGTTCGTTCATATGCTGCATATAACGATAGATTTTCGTATATATTGCTTACTTCTGATACTTACTCCGTTAATATCTCGTAATCCTCAAGAAATTATAGTTTGTTTGGAAACTTTAATCAATGAAATACCTTATAGAATATCTACAATTTATCATGAAAAAGAAGGAGGATTTATGCCGAATTAAAATTATCCTTTTAGCCTTTTACCCTCATCAGGTTCAAACAATTGATTGTCAGGAAAAAATACCGGCCGAGATATTTGATCGACGTGAAAATAATGGCGATTTTGAAGCACTTGTTTGATTTGTTGGTTGGCCGAAAAAATATATTGAATGGATTAAAGTAGATGATGAAGACAGTTTGTCCGATTAGTTGTACTGTTTTGTTTACTGAATTAATAAAATAGAACCGCTTTATTTGAACCCAGCACCACACAAAAGAAGCACAAAATCAATCATCAATTTTTGCCCTTTTTGAGGCAGGCTCAACGACTTCATCACTGTCATAGGATCCCATGTAGTCTGTTTCAACGATTTCTCCGCCAAGAGATTCCTCGCTGACTCGCTCATGACAAAGTTCGTAGTCTTCATTACTTTTGAAGAGACGATTTCTGGACAGTTGGACACAATCAAAGCCGTTGTTGAGGAAAACGCAGTTTTTATTGTCATAAACGCACATTAGGTAGTTTTTCCTGAATATTTCATATTTCGTTCAGTTCCTCTCATTCTAAAGTTAAGTTTGTTTATTTAGTTATTCTAGTTAACTAGTTATACTCATCGAGTAAAGTTGGTGAGCTGGTGGAGATGGTGGTGGTGGGCCCCTAAGCCTAAGTATTGGGAACGTTTGCATCTATAAGGTTACCTTTGGTTAACCATAGCAACCTTATAGTAATATATAGGAGCCCTATATTAAAGCAAAAGGGCCCTACAGTAAAGCATAGGAGCCCTATAGTAAAGAATAGAAGCCCTATATGTTAAGCATAGGAGCCCTTTATCTAGGGCATAGGAGTCCTATGTGTAAACATAGGGGCCCTATACTTAAGCATAGGAGACTTATACAAATCCATATGAGCAATCAAATCAATCAATCAATATCTGTCTGCCCCATACCTCCCTACTTCAGGTATGCTGTCTCCCGCCAGGCTGACACACCTGACGGACCATTTCCAACTCATCTGTACGTCACAAAAGTCTGCATGTAACCCTCCTAGACGGCACCACGAAGCCTCCCAACTCCCCTCTGCCATTTCACTTAGCCCCTGTCAGCCCCTCCCAGGCCCTGCCAGCCACATGGGACAGTATTCCGCGCCAGCTAATAATCCAATCGATGTCTGGCTGATGCGGGGTTTGGACTCTGGTGTTTATTGGAAAATAGCCCTAGAGAAAATATTTACGGAAAACATGTGCAAATTTAAAAAACCTCAAAATTGTAATTGTGCAACTTTTATTTATGGCCTCTCTTATTTCCCTCTGAAAATTATCAATGGACAGTTTTTTCATGTTCACTCCTATAATGGGTACGTTTCAGCTGTGCAGTTTAGTCCACAGGCCTTGCATAAGAGAGTCTCTAAGCAGAAGTGTGTAGCTAGATGATTTGCATCCTCTAGATATGCAATAAGGTTTCCTGTGCTGGTGTTTGCTCCTGGCTTTCTCGTTTTTCATGCTTTCTCAACTTGCGCCAATTTAGCGATATTTTCTAAAGGCTAGCAAAGTTTCATAATGCGCCTCACTACGCCAGAGATTGGTGTGTTTGCAGTTAGATTCTGGAAAGCTGGATATGCTTGACATTCCCTTCAGAGAGAAAACACATCGAATTGGTACAGGCCCAATAATGCACGATTTCTTGAGGATATCTGCCTCAAATGAAACGCTTCAATCTTCTCCTCACTGGGTTCGACCAAACGTCTGTTCATAAACCATCGTCATTATGCACAAGACCTTACGAGCTAAATATAAAAGTTTGCATTCTGAAAATCGATTTGCAATAGCGGAAACCTCTCTTGAATTGAGTGGTGTATATAGACCATGGAGGCAACATGGGTGAGTGCGGGCCAATTTATGGAGAGGCTAGTGTCGTCAGCGGAGACTGCGTGTTTTACTGGTGTTGTTTGCCATTAAAGCTATCCCTACGAAACTATTGACCAATAGTATCATGTATTAACAACACTGGATATGAGCCATAATTTGATGACACCTTTACAGTTCCCCTATGTTAAAGCATAGGCAAAATTACGGCAAAATATTTTGACTATCAGATTTTATGACTTTAACTGGAATTGACAGATTGGAGCCTTGAGCTGGACCCATCCAAAACGTTAAACAACATCGTATTGGTCAATAATAAAACGTGTAGTTCCTTCACAATCCATTGTCGTGTGTCCTGAACAGAATTCCTTGCCTTCGGTAGCGTCGTACATTTTACACTGCCGATGGAATCAAGAATTAATAGACAAGTGATCGGGATTGCTCAGCTTGAGTAATAGGTTTTGGCTCCAGAAAATCGAATACGCTATATTTATGCTCAGGAACAATGTCTGTGAAGCATCTACGGAAAGAAGCTTTACATAAGGGACACTTGGGGATTCAAACATCGTGCAACCTTAAATTTGCTGTCATCAGCAACCCCAAGATCGCTATCCGTTTCCAAAATAAAGTCATCAACATTTCGAGATTCCCAGTGATTACTGATAAATTCGTCTTGTTTATTGCTTTCATTTTCTGATTTCGAGTGCTGCTGATCTGATTTACCGATGAATAGTTCTGGCTGTATTTCTTCTATTGTGCCTCAAACAAACCTTGGCTCGGCGAATTTGTAATCGCTATGCTTTAAAAATGAGTTCTGAATTTATTTTACAGGGCAGTTCCCCAAATAGATCACCATCCCTGAATCTAGTTCGTCAATTCATCAGGCTCTCTTTCACCCAGCTTCTGCAATGACCATCAATCTCTGGCCTAGCTTTCGTTCTAGGTAGCCTTGAAACCAAGTGCCAACTATCCATAATACAGGGAGGCTCTGAATTGTCTACGCCGCAGCGGGAACCAGTGATTTTTGTGGTTTTCCAAAAAACTAATTCTTTTTTAAGGGCTTGGGCTCAGAAATTTTCAAACAATCACCAAATTTTGTATTACCGGCGAGAGGCCTGATGCTAAGGCTGCTGACTGATTGACATTTTGCTGTCGTTTTTCCCGCCACGTGTTGTGCATCGCAGTTGCCATTCTCCATAAAACTCTACTAGTCACTTAAATTCGCGGTCTGCCAATTCCTTGGCAGTAAAATTGAAAATGTAAAAAATGCAGTAATTCTAAATGTCAACCTTTCCAACCTTTCTTCGATGCAGCAATTATAAGATGCTTCACTTTGCAGTACAGTCTTCTACTGCACATTGCGCCTTACAACCTAGTTCCCCCAAACATGGATCTAACTTATTCAGCCTGTGATACTTCTAAGCCTTGCTACAAATGAGCATTGTACGCGCGTACCTCTCTCCGAGCGCGCGTCCAGGCCGCAATGTCCAAGGAGAATGATAAAAGTCCCATCGGCCTCACCTGAGTCATGTGCAAGCACAGCTACTGGCTGGACTTCACCGTTAACAAACCCATCGGCGCTTTAGCACCGGCTTCTCCCTCCTCTTCCTTGTCACAGCCTGCCATGCCTGCCAGAACCTGCTACGCGCTCACCCCGCCCTGTCAGCCAGACACCCCTGCACATGCTCAGCATGTGAATCCGCCCCCGCCACTCGCTGACAGCCCAGTCCAAGATCGAGACCTTCCTCTCCCCCCCGCCCCAGCCCAAGACCGCCTATGTCTCCGCTGCTGCCCGCCTCGCCCACAGAAGCCCTACCCTGCCCCTCCCACCTTTGGTAGTGCCGAAGTTGGAATTATCGGCGTTGCTGCAGAAGTGGGCAAATTATCAGCAACAGACTAACTTACTAGATATACCGGGGGGGGGGGGGGGCAGGGAGTCTACGCGAATGGATTTTTTGCTATAAGTATCCAACAAATCAACATAGAAATGTCAAACTTGGTCAGTATTTAGTCCTCAACCTAGTTTAAGTTGTGTTAAAAGGAATTGCAATTTGGATTAAAACTCGGCGAGCACGGAGCAACAGTGTAACACTACACCAAAAATGGCTGTCCTCCACACCACTAGGACATATGTGTAGAGGCGGCACAGAAAGGTCTGTCAAAAGCTGGGTTTTTAAATTTTTGTAAAGCGAACGTAGGTCACTGCAAAACAATACTAGAGCAATGTTTCCACAAAATCTGAGTATCCTAGGTCTCATATTGAGAGAGTAACCAAGTGTAAAAAACACTCGCGTAAACTCCCTTCCCCCCCGGTACCTTATATTTTGCTCAGTCTAGCTGGGGTAGTCATGAATTCGCAAATGTTGCAGATCCTTTTCGGAGAGACGGCGAAAATCCCAGTCGGATTCGTAATAGCTGTAAAGCGTACAATGCACTCGAAATTTCAGTTTTTGAGGTATCAAATTGGTTAGAAGTGTCTGAAGTCCTACCTCTGTCAATGAATTACAATCATAGAGGGTTGCATGCATTAGTTTATCAACACATTAGTCAAAAACTGTATGCTAAACATTCTCAATATATTAAAGGCAACAGGATACGACTTGACCATATGTCACTGATAAGAAACGACTTTATCTAACCTGGTGTAGCCAATTCAGGCAGTGCGAATCCACTTTGGAATGTTTGCTGAGTGGTGGACCTGCTCTGAATGCAAATTCCAGACTATTTTGGCTAATGAAGCGGTCTTGCATTCTATTTGTCTGCTGCATAGAGGATTAGGGCTAAATGCCAATGCACTTATTCGCAATGCTTAGTGTGTATTATCATTTCGCTGTCCCGCCGACAGTAAGCTGCAAAAAGCGTAAAAAATGTTCCAACTTTCAAAATGTTTGCGGACAGCAGGTGGAGCACACACTCCATCTTACAAAAGCGCCTGAGCAATCTGCAAAGTCCGAAAAACCACGATTTGCCTAAATGACCCTAAATGAAAGATGAAAGCGGCCACGTTAATCCGCAGCTTTGCTTCAAGCACATCCCGCTGGTCCTGCAGAACCCTTCTGTTAATTTTTGTTTAGTTGTTTCTATTCGGCCAATTTTTAATCTATATGATATTGATTAAAATTCACTGCGGTTGTGGGTCAAACTGTCTGCGCAGCCCTGAGTGCCAGGGTGGGATTTCGCAGTGGCTGGGCCTTGGAGAGGGATAAACAGTCGGACCAAGAACTACATGGAGCCTGTACAGAACACCGACCCTGGATCGATGGAGGAAGGCTGAGGCAACTGCGGCTATGGAAGGAGTGCTCCAGCCAAGGCCCAAGGGATCAGCGGGATCCAAGCGGCGGAGCCCGGGTCAGAGGGAGCAGGCGGGACCCCGCAGGCAGCGGACGCGTCACCTGCAGCCTTCTCAAGGGCACCCACTCTTCTCCTCACACCTCGCCTTCATCTTTCTCCAGTCAAGGCCTGCCGGGGGAGAACGGGCAGGAGCGACGGCGCTTCTAGCTACTTCTCTGGGGTGCAGACGACCTCAATGGACACCTTTGGCGGCCTCAGGACAGCTGGCGACGGCGGCCAGTTCGAGTACACCTTCCGCAAGGTCGACGGCGCCTTCAGCAAGCACGGGAGCCTGCGCAGTGGAGCTGGTGTCCCCGGGGGAGGCCAGCAACAGGGCCAGAAGCTTCCGCGTCGCCAGGCCAACGCAGCAAGTGCTTTCGGGTCAATGCCCTGGCTGGACAGCCTGGGTAAACCCTCAAAAATCGGTCGGCCTCTCAGCCTTTCTTTTCTCTGGGTGCTGCGGGCAGGAATTGTCAGTACGAGTGGCGGAGAGGCAGGCGATGGACTTCGCGGGCGGGGAGGAGGAGCTGGTGACCCCGGGGGAGCAGATCGGCATCTGCGACGCCTTCCAGGGCGCCTACAGCGTCTTCGGCACCAGCAACAGCACCCTCCATCAATCCCATTCCTCCCACTAGCACTCCATCTCACTTTCTCCCATTAGCTTTATGATTTCCAGCTTTCAGCCTAGGTTCAGCACACAGCTTTTATCTAATAGTAGCATTGGCGCAATTTCTCTGTGTGTATCTCGGTAGGGAGTCTTAGCCTAGTCAGTCAAGTTTCATTTCAGTTTGCCAGAATTTTGTTTCTAAAACAGAGCTTCAGTTGTCAGTCCATGAGTCTGAGAGGTTCCAGCCCATGCGACGTTTCAATCATCCTCTGACCCATCAACTAGACCCCCTTCATCTTCACAGCCCTTGAGCCTGAGAGGTTCCAGCTCTTTGGCTAGCATTCTCTTTTCCAGCCCAACTGCTTTCCCTGCACCAGCCTAGTTTCAACGGTGATTCTAGTGACTGAACTTTGGTGGCCAATGCGGATCATTGGAATTGCTTTTTAGTTCTTGTCCGGGTAGGCAGGTTTGCTTCTATGTTTGCGAGTTACTCCCATAACACCCTGGGGAGTGTCTGCGCAGCCCTGAGTGCCAGGGTGGGATTCCGCAGTGGCTGGGCCTTGTAGAGGACAAACAATCGAACCAAGAAC